>AYEL01070545.1:0-31682 GCA_000484575.1 Olivierus martensii | reverse complement strand
TTTTCAAGTGTTAAAAAATACTATTAGAAGGCCCTATTCAATGAAAAGCTCGGACACGTATTCACTCATTTTTGATGTATTTTCACCATACTTAAGCGGATCAAAATCGGTGGGGGGTCAGCTGTGTCCTCCCCTTGTAAGTGAAAAATGCTTTTTTCAACCCACATGCAGTGTCAAGTGTGAACAGTGACAATTATGGAATACCCTGAAAATCTGCTGCTAATTTGAAAGGAAATTTAAAATTTCTAATAGCTGTGTAGGAGAATGTGATCTGTAAAGGATAAAATGAAATAAGCTTCATTGGATTTCATTAGTTTTTTATGTGCACTATTTTTATTTTTTTTCATTTATCAATACAATCAGAAAATATTATTAATGAATATTTTTGAGGGATGAAAGAAATTAGCTTTTTTCATACATTGGAAATGTTTTTTGGAGATGTATTTATACCTTTGTGCAACATATTCTGTATTTTTATTGTATTCTTAAGAGGAATTCTCTATTTCAATTTAAATTTATTTCTAATTGTTTCAATTTATGCGATAATTTATATTAAACATGTACAATAGGATAATTTATAATTGCTCTCTCTACGATTGCAAATTATATTTCCAAATTATGTTTCGATTATATATTAAGGTTTTGTCGTACTTAATTTTAAGAAAATTATATTACTCTAGAGTAAAAATAAATATTTTATTTATTTCAAGCACTGGTAATAAATGGAAAGCCAGAAGAAAATTAATTACTCCTACATTCCATTATCGAATTCTGGACCAGTTTATTCCAATATTTGATAAAAATTCCAGGATTTTTGTTAAGAATTTAGAGGAATATTCAGACAAAGAGGACTTTGACATTATTCCTTTGGTCACTTTGTGTACATTGGATATCGTCTGCGGTAAGAATTTTGAAATTGTAGTCTTTGAATTAAAAAAATTATAGTTTTTATTAAAATTGCTAATTTATTACAGAAACAGCAATGGGAGTCGAAATAAAATCACAAGACAAAAATACATCTGATTATATCAATGCTTTGTATGAGTAAGTATTATTTAAAGAAAATATATGAAAAGTTTCAATGGAGAAAACTGTAAACTAAATATATTTTATATATACTAGTAAAGAATATAATTCTGGAGCTTCTATTATTCCAAATATCATGCATGCCTATAAGTAAAATAACTCTATTTAAGATTTAATATAGCGAACTGTATTATATTTTGTTCTATTTTAGAACTTAGTTTATATTTATCGTTTGTTATATGTTTTTAAAGTGAATATTGTTCTTTAGTCAATATTCTTTAGATATTAAATACAGCTATTGCCGTATTTAAAATTTTATTACATAACGTAATTTCATTTACATTATAATTTTATAAAGTATCCGTAAGGGAACATCCATTAACTATGTCATTTGTTAAGGAAGAAGGGGTAATAAATTTTTAACAATAAATGATGTAAAGAAGGGAGGGAGTAAAAAGTATTTGAAGTAGCGTGACATAATTTATGGATAATCTCTAAGTTCATAAAATTATATTAATTATAAATTACTTAAGATTATTAGATTGTCAAAAATAATATAGAAAATAATTAAATCGGTATTTGGGCAGCAAGGTGGTAAGATAGTAACTAATTCTATTTATCTATTGAACACGTATTAGTTTCTTTGTTAATTAAAGCAGGCCGGTTTTAGGTTCTTTCCATGTTCTTTATACCTTTTTGGCTTTATTAGTGAAAACATTAAAATATCAGATAGCACATGATTCATCTTAAAAATAATAAAAACGATATAATAAATCACTTTTAAAATAATAAAAGTTTTATATCTTAATGAATAAAATCTTATTCTTTTCTAATTTATAACGATTACCGATCAGACTTTTTGTTTGCATATTTTATGCCCCTTTCTAATCAGGAAGATTACTAAAGTGCGAACCGATGAGAGATTAGTAATCTTATGCGATCATTCTAGAGTTTACTACGAATTGCCTACATTATCCATTATCTCGGATTCTTTCTGAAAATATCGGAGGAGTGAAGGATAAATTTTTTGAAGATCAGCCTTATTCACCAATACGTGGAATATTTGATTATAACAGTTATTAAAAATTAAAAAAAATGACTGTTGTGTAATATCTTATATATACATCATCATTATCCCACTAGTTTCAAATGATGTACAGTACAGAAATTTTTTAAATTTCGAAAGCGTCTATCTTATAACGGGTTCAGATAGAGACTTCAAGGTTTATACTCGTTAATCAACAACGAAATAAAATAGCTATATTCTAAAATATTTCAATGGTATGCGATGTTTCATTCTTCGGATATTAAGTAGACTGTCAATCAGATATATCGACGGAAAAATTCTATATGAATATTTTTGTAAAATATATCAAAAATCTGAATTGCCTATATTGGCACTCACATGTGACAATAAATTAGAAATAGCTTGTCTTAGTGTTTTTAACATTTTATCTCGAAAGTTTCGTTCTGACGATAAGTTTAAACAGATACACCAGATATTTATTTATTAACTACTGAGATAGTAATTTTTTAATTTTTGGATTACTTTTCAGTTATAATGAATTAAATTAATTAAATATTTTATTTGCATTTAGATTTTCCAGTATACTTATGGAGAGATTTATGAAGCCCTGGTTATATAATGATTTTACTTTCTATAAAACGTCTGATGGGAGAAAATTAAAGAAAACTTTAACAATTCTACATGGATTGACTTCAAAAGTATGAAAATCAAAATATTTATTTATTATTTTTTATTTACAATATTGGAACAGTTTAGGTCAAGCTAATGTATGTTTATTATATGAGATAATACGAAATAATATTGGAAAAAATTGGTCCAATATCAAATAAAATTCGCTATTCATCAATAAATGAAAATCAATAAGACTCAATATTGAATTTCCATAAAAGACTTCAATACATACTGTACTTATAAGATGTTATTTAATTCTAACAGACAGATTAACAATATTCTGCTCTTCCTGTTTTAAATTATTTCAAATGTAATGTTTTAATGCATTATTAATCTTTACTTTTTATATATAGATTAATTACCATTTATTTTAAATCTAAAGATTTTGAAACAACGAAAAGAAGAATTAAAAATGGAAAAAGAATCAACTAAGGATATTGCAGATGTCTTGGACTACGAAGGCAAGAAAAAGGAACCTCTTTTAGACAAATTGATTAAATATCAATTCCAAAACAATTTTTTAACTGACAAAGATATATGCGAAGAAGTGGATACGTTTATGTTTGAGGTAAACTTTGAAATATAATTTAAATATTAGAAACTAACTAAATGCATTGTTATCAAGTGGTGATGAAACAAATATCAAAAACATTTTTTAATTTTGAAAATTAATTTGATCAAATATTATAACTGATTTATAAAATTATATTTTCCTTTCCCTTTTAGAATAATTAAAATTAAACAGATTAATTTTATAACTTATATAAGATTTTATATATGTTACTTTTATAACACTATATCCATTTATTTGTTCGTACAGATATTCTACAATAATATTGAATATCTTTGAGAATATTTAGCAAGAGAAGAGAAATTTAATAGAACTTACTGAATTAAATTTTATTGTTTATAACTATTCTTTCCATGTAAATAATCTTCACAATGTAGAATCATTTACGAGGTATTATCATTATCAGCGAGGATAATACAAATAAAGTTTTACGATGATTTATGCTCTTAATACTGTACATACATTAAAAATGTAGTCATGATATTGTAATGTCATTATATTAGGCTCGCACTTTCCATTTTCTTTGAACAGTATTATATTTATTTTTGAATACGATTGTCTTTTAAATGAAAAGAAAAAAATAGGCGCACTCGATGCACTCAATAATTTTTAAATTTTCTTTATTCAATACATAAATATGCAAAATCATAATATAAATATTACTTCTATTATTAATCCCTTTCTATCTGATGTATAACTGAGAAAAGAATTTCTAAATGCTGCTAGAAAGAGCATTCTCTCCAAATTTGAAATTAATGTAAAATATACTTAATTGTCTGGCAAAATTGTAATACAGATCAGTTTCAATCAATTCAGATCATGGAACATTCCAGTTTTCCATTTTCCATCTATGCTTTACAAATCTGGAAATTCTATAGTCATGGTAAACTCCTGTTGAAGAAATTCTGATTAAAAGTGAAAATATAAAATAATTTTCTAAAAAATTGATGTTATATATATTCCCTATATATGCGATCTATTGTTTCGTCTTCTGAAAGATAGAAGCCAGAACATCTGATTTGCAGAATTATTGGTCTATGTTTATGGGTTGTATATTTAAGATTCTTGTTCCTAGAAAAGTATGGCCAAATTTAAATCAAATATACTATTCATCGAAACAAAGTAAAATGTCCATATCAAACATTAGTCCAGAAATGTTTTTTTTTGATATAACACAGACTATACATCATATATATATTAATATACTATATATATGTTATGTTATATATATAATATTTATTCAATAGACCCGATATTGTGTGTTAGTTTTCTATATAAATTTTTAATATAACACGGTCTTTAAGTTTCGATTTTGTAACATTTCGATTTAATTTTGCAATGTTAATTTCTTGAGTTATTCTGGAATATATACTATATATATATAATACCGATAATATAGTGTTTATACCATACATAAACACAATATATGAGTATTACAAACGGAATTACTGAAAATAATATTGCGTGACAAATGCAGAAACCATATTTTCCATTCTTTCTGCAATAAAATTTGCTAATTTATTTATTTAGAATATTCTATAGTATTGTATATCGTCGATTTATTTCCTAGCTTTATATAAAATAATGTTCATTTTATTATAAAGGCTTACAAAATTATAATTAAAATTATTTTCCAGGGTCATGATACAACCTCTATGGGCATAAGTTGGGCACTTTATCATCTAGGGCTTTATCCGAACATCCAACAGAAAGTATATGAAGAATTAAAAAGAATATTAGGTGATGATAAAGAAAAACCAATAACTGCAGAAGTTCTCAGAGAAATGAAATATTTGGAACGCGTTTTAAAGGTTCCTTAATTTTCACTATTAATTTTTATTACAAATGATTAATTATCGTTAATATCGCAAATTAACTTTACATATTTGCATTTCTTAAACATATTTGCATTATATTTGCTTTTAATCAGTCACATTCATCTAAAATATAACTATTGTGGGCTTATAATGAAGAATTTTATTTTCATAGGAATCTCAACGTATTTCTCCTTCTGTGCCAACAGTTGAACGTTACTGCTCTGAAGATATTAAGATAAGTAAGTATCAAAGCAATAAAGAATCTATTTATTATATATATGACTTAATTTATGATATAATATATATTACATATAGAAGAATACGCCATTCCACGAGGATGCATTTTTAATATATTTATTTACGCATTACATCGTGATCCAAAAGTATTTCCTAATCCAGAAATATTTGATCCAGATAGATTCCTTCCAGAAAACTGTATTGGAAGACATCCTTATGCATATATTCCCTTTTCTGCAGGTTCTCGCAATTGCATTGGTATCTATTAGTAAATGATTTATTGAATAACTGATAAATTTTATAATGAAAATAATAATGCGTTATTTTTTAGGTCAAAAATTCGCCATGAATGAAATGAAGATAATTGTTAGTCGAGTAGTAATGAACTTTGTTATCAAATCACTAGACCCTCCAGATAAGATTTCTTGTAGTTTTTTGTTAGTTCTTAGACCAACAGGAGGGTTGCGATTGAAACTAAAAAGAAGAGAATAATTTTTAAACTGTTTTCAAGAGTAATGATTTCTCACAAATCATGTTTTAATTGTGTAATAATTAATTTTCGAATCATTTTTTTAAATATATTTGATTTACTTTTATATGCTATAAACAGAAATGCTAAAATTGCTTTTTAACATATTTGTAGCACATCATAATTGCTTGTATATTAAACTTCATACATTTATCTGCATATGATATGTAAGCATATAATAATTTTAAAATTAAATATTTATTTTTATAATATTGCTTTTTTCGATGCTTTCAGAAGCCAAACTGATAAACTCCATTTTTTGAAATTTTTAATTTTAGTATCCAAGCACTTATTTATACTAATCGGGCACTACGACATTAAAATTGAGAAATTTACAAAAAATGGAGTTGATCAGTTTGACTTCTTAGAGGCTCAATTTTGTTTAAAGAAAATAGAACGAAATATATAATATATAATTAAAATTATATAGTATAATATATAAATTCAATTCAATAAATAAACTAATAAATAAAATAATTGTTTATTTTATAATGTAAAATAATTTCATATTGAATATTTTTACAAGAATTAACTTTGTATTTAAGTAGTGTGTATTATAACAAAGTTCGTATAGACTTTTTTCTTTGCAGATTTGCCTTTTTATTACACTTTTTTATAGCAACAGTTTAGTCCAGGGCTGTCCGAAGAGGGCCTGCGAGGCTTTCACGATTTGTGATATAATATTACTTTTTAATGTTTTTTTTTTACTTTTTTTATCACTTTTTAACAGATTAATAAAAAGAATCATAAAATTGAATTATATTAACCTAATTAATTCTTAAATTATTAGTAATTATTTAATGATCAACAAGCTATCAATGACATCACATTTTATAAGACTTTGAATCACGTCAATTTTAGTTTTATCTATTTCAGATTTGCCTTTTTATTACACTTTTTTATAGCAACAGTTTAGTCCAGGGCTGTCCGAAGATTTGTGATATAATATTACTTTTTAATGTTTTTTTTTACTTACCCAAAAAATTTTTTTTTGTTTTCATTTAAAAACCGTGTAAAGGCTAGGTGTATATACTTTTTTATATTTTTTAACAGTTTATATTTACTCCCGTCCGGCCTACGCAAAGCCTGTAACCGCTCGGAGGCTAAAGCTAATTAGTCGTCAATCCGAATCTCGTTACGTAAGGTTGCCAGGTCTCACATGCGGTATTTTTCGTGGCAACAATAACCGCAATAATCAAGGTATTCCTACGGTATTTTTCGTGGCAACAATAACCGCGATAATCGAGGTATTCCTGTGTTTGTAAAACTTGCTAAAATCACAAAACAGTCACCGGTATTTTTTGTGGCAACAATAACCGCGATAATCGAGGTATTCCTGTACTTATTTGTGTGAAGGTGCATTTTCTAACATAAAGATAGTTAAGAATCGATTCAGAACCTGTCTTGGAGATTCTTCTTTTTTACATATTCCGCGGATAGCTACAACAGGAATTGATGTAAATATCCAGCCCTTGTAAACGCTGCTGCCCGCCCTCTCATTTATCACATTAAATACATAAATTTTTTTATATTTTTACTGTTTATACTTTATAACTTTTTGTTAACATGTTTATTGGATGCAATCTGGTAAGTATAATTTTGTAATAAGGTTTTTTCATATTTTACGCCCCCTTTCCAATCAGGGAATTACTAAGGGGGAGGGACCAGTTCTAACCACGGGCTGCACCCACACCCATGAAGGGGGTCCGGATAGTGAAGGATGGGGTTTACCGGGCCGGGCCAAGTATCCCGAAAAAAACGGGACCAGACCCGGATCCTCCTGCGTGGTACGTCGACAGCGTTACCACTCGGTCATCCGGCCGCCTTTGTAATAAGGTTTGTTTAAAATTGGTTTCCAAAAAGCGTTATATTTATGCCTTCCGTTTGTTGAAACAATAGCCTATTAAATTCCAAAGCCCCGCCCACTTTTTTGTAACTGCGGCATTTTATATCTCTAGTAAACACGGCTATGGCCCTCGGGTTCATTATAATTGGATAGCACTGGTATACCGTATATATAATCATTTCTTTTAGAGCTTCATTAAACGTTTCCTATATTTTTTGATATAAATTAAGAAACATATCCTCTTCACTGCGATTAAGTTCAGATATCATTCTTAGAATAGAATTTATTGTTGCTATTTTGTTACTATATTTTTATTAAATGTTTGGGAGTCGATGAAATATAAAGGATTTCATTAAGAAGTCGCGACTGCAAAAAATTTGGGGATTTTTGGATTTTAGCCGGGGAACCTCGGGAAATACAACTAATCATCTCGGATTTATAATGAAAAGCCGAATACGCACACAATAAATCTACTTGTATTCAAATCCTTGTACAATTTCCAAAATAATTCTAATCTGAATGAAATATTCTGAAAAGTATAGATACTTACCTGCCCTGTTACAATCCATAACAATTCACCTCAATTCACAAATAAAGAAAGATATATTAACGTTTGAAAATATCGTTTCTAAAGATCACCGAGAAAACATATGTGCATGTAAAGTGACGATCAAGTACAAACTTGTCTTACGGTCTTATTGTTATGTCGTAGAGTAAAAGAATGTCAGTAAACTATTCTCTCATGAGTCATCTATGATGTGTTACCCTTTTTTTCCTGCGTCAAATATTAGAAAATGGACTTTTGGCCGCCCAGATCGGCTAAATACCCCACTGTGCGGCGTTTGAACTTCCATCCGTTGCCTGTGATACTACTAATTAAATTTAAAGTCGTTACAGCTTGATCTGTTAAGTTTACCTTTTTTTCGTGTAGTAATTGAATTAATGTCGCACATATATATATATATGCATATACAGTACTGCATTAATTGTGTGTTGTTTGATCACTTTTATGTTCATCATCAGAGGTTATCTGTGTTTGTCTGGCTTCCGGGATGGCCGTAGTTATTTTGATCTTTTAAGTTTACCTTTTTTCGTGTAGTAATTGAATTGGAAAACTATAATGTACTGTTAAATCTGTTAAGTATTTTAATGCTCTTCAATAATATGTGATGATTTTTTTCAAATCATTTATGGTTCGTGCATGAATCGCAAGAGTTTTCAGAAACCTAGCTGCAGAGTAAAATGGCCACTAGTGACCGTAATACCTGCAGGCTGTTATTCTTTCAAAAATCATGAACTTTTTTTATTTCAATCTTATTCTACCCTATCTTACTGTGTTTTTTATGTTCAGGTCACATGTTACCAAGAAAACAAAGAGTTTTCAGAAACCTAGCTGCAGAGTAAAATGGCCACTAGTGACCGTAATACCTGCAGGCTGTTATTCTTTCAAAAATCATGAACTTTTTTTATTTCAATCTTATTCTACCCTATCTTATTGTGTTTTTTTATGTTCAGGTCACATGTTACCAAGAAAACAGAGCACTAGGGGCAACTGGAATCAGGAAAATATGAGCTTGGCTGTAGCTGCAGTTAGTTTTTATAAGCAGTATACGTTCGATTCGTTTCAAATAGAAATAAAGTTCTGTTTATAAAAAATAATCAAGTTATGTCTGGGGCAACTGGAATCAGGAAAATATGAGCTTGGCTGTAGCTGCAGTTAGTTTTTATAAGCACGTTCCATTCGTTTCAAATAGAAATAAAGTTCTGTTCATAAAAAATAATCAAGTTATGTCTTTTTTTCATTCAATTTTTTTTTTTTGCTTAAGTGAAGTAAAATTTAGTGGAAATGGATTAATTGAAAAAATAGGAAACTGGCCGAATTACTTTCACTGGCCATATTACCATCAAAAAAAGGTGTTTTGCGAAATTTTAAATTTGAGAGTGAAAATAAAACTGAATACAAAATATCTTTTAAAAACTTAAAGAAGACATATAACACTAATAACCACGTGTTTTTCATTTTTTCAACTTTACCACAACCATCACAACTTTAGTTTGAAATAAGAGTGGCAGTATTACCCTCAGTGCTCTTGCGACCCCAGCATTTCGCTTCGCGACCCCATTTGGGGTCGCGACCCATAGTTTGAGAAAATAATCAAACATTATTTGAATTACATTGAAAATTCTTTCATGATATATACCAAACCAGATTAAAAGTTTTCTTGATGATTATATAAGAACAGGTTGAAAAATTTAAATTTTTTATAAAGATAGTTCATATTTTTTAACATAGATGTCGTTTCCGATTTCTAGTTAATAGAGTCCCTAGATTTATAGAGTAGCGCATTCCGCGCCATTTTAGATCCTTTGCCGATCGATAATCACGAGTAACTTTGTGAAAATTAAACCATAATACTATTTCTCTGTTTATAATTTTTGTATTATAAATTAGAAAAAGAAATATAGTATTATGGTTTACTTTTCACAAATTACCCGTGATTATCGATCGACAAAGGATCTAAAATGGCACGGAACGCGCTACTCTATAAATCTAGGGACTCTACTAGTTAACATATCTGTTTCCAAAGATGGAAACCCGTTTACTTTTCACAAATTACCCGTGATTATCGATCGACAAAGGATCTAAAATGGCACGGACTCTACTAGTTAACATACCTGTTTCCAAAGATGGAAACCTGAATGGTTTTCCCTATTGTTTTAATATGAAAAAATATGTAGAATTTGTAAATTCTTATTTCAAATTGAACAACTGTGCATTTAAAAACGAAAACGTAAAATAAAATTAAATTAAACAGTAAAATAAAATTAAAACAGAATCTCACAACAACGGTCACACAATCACTGAAATGGCGTGCGTTAGAAACCAAAAAATAAAATACTTGTGCAGTCAAAATTCAAAACGAATCTCACAACAACGGTCACACAATCACTGAAATGGCGTGTGTTAGAAACCAAAAAATAAAATACTTGTGCAGTCACAATTCAAAACTTTAAACTGAAGATAGTAAAACTAAAATTGACGTGATTGAATGTCTTATAAAAATGTGATGTCATGGATAGCTAAAATTGATGTGATTGAAAGTCTTATAAAAATGTGATGTCATTGATAGCTTGTTGATTGTTAAAAATTACTAATAATTAAGAAAAATTAATTAATTGAGTTAATATAATTCAATTTTAGGTCTTTTTTATTAATCTCTTAAAAAAATGTAATAAATAAAAGCGAAAAACATTAAATAGTAATATTATATCACAAATCGTGAAAGCCTCGAAGGCCGTACAAAATGGTCTGGCAGGCTGTCTTTTGGATAGCCCTGATATAGACAGATATAAACAGATTAACGAAATGTCATCAAGAGAGTGATGTAAATTAGTTCTATTGAATATGTTTTTCACTTTGAAACCCAAACATGGAGTGCGAAGCAAGATAATAAAATTTCAAAATATTTTAACAAATTACAAACGTACGAAAAAAAATTCGAAAGTGATGGTTTTATCCCAATCGATTATTATCCCAAAAGGCAGTAATGCACGATAATATTAACAGTACAAAAACTGAATGAGGTCCAAACGACTATAAAAAAAAGATTACATAATCAGATGGTTAAAAAGATCCAGCGTTATATCGATAGGAAATGCTTGTCACGGTATTTCATTTTTTAAATTTGCATCCAAATATCTTTCTTTAAATTTAACTTCAAAATTTTATAAATTTTACATTTATTTATTTTTTATTTTTGTAGTCGGCCTGTAAAGTGAATGAAAGGATATTTTTATTATCAAACAATCTAGCAAAATTTTGAAAATTTTAAAAATTAATTTTTAAACCATTTTAAATAGCAAATGATTCAATAAATGAAATATTTTCAAATATCAGTAAGATATTTTTTGTATAATAAACTTTATTTTATTTTAGCTCTCTCATTACAAAATTAAAACTATTCTAATTATTATATACCTTTTGATAATTTCAGTTAATTTTTATGTTATTTAAATTTTAAAGATCTCTGAAACTTTTTGCATCAATATAAGAACAAACATATTAAAATTTAGTCAAATAAAGTACTGCAAAATAATTATTTTTAAAAAATAAAGGCATAATATATTCTTTTATTAAAAAAATTTGGTCACTCCGACAATATTATGAAAAAATCACGAATCCAAAAACGCAATTACAGAAGTTTTAAATCAAATATGAGAAGTTATTAAACAAATCGATTTTATTTTTGTGACTTTTCGCCGCTTTCCACCTGATGGTACTAAACAGAGGGATATTTCCATGCCAACTACGGGCTTCCCACACCCCTGAAGGGGTGTGGGACCTGATGACTGAATCCACCAGAGCCCTGATGGATTCAGTCATCAGGTGGAGGATGGGATTCAATGAACTGAGGCCGAACCTCTCCTGAAAAACTGAAGATGTGTGACTGGGAATTGAATTCTGATTCTCCACGATGGAAACACAGCACGCTCTTTCACTGTGGTCATCTTGCCGATAATGAATTAACTTTGAAATTAACAGGATTAGACGTGTGAAAATACTTCGGCTTTCTACCCAGAGATTCCAGAATCAAATCCATATCAGATTGATTTTGGAAAAAATTATAAACATTCAAATCCAACACGCTGATCTTTAATCTCTAAAATCCGGCTGCCCTCCACAGGTTCAACCGGATTGGCCGTATGGAAATGCTTCGGCTTTCCATTCTGCAGAATCTGAGTTCGAGTATCGGTCCCAGCTCTTGAAAATGTTTGTCATTGGATCCGGACCCAACCCATCGATCCCTGCCTCCACAATCCAGTTGATCCCTCCGCAGGGTGGGCAGCCTGTGGAAGGGCTTGTTTCGTCCAGTTACTTAGTGTTCTAATTGAATGGAAAGTGGTGTCATCTGTTGACAAAAAGAAAGACCCTTCCACAGGCAGTTGGCTGGATTAGCAGCGTGAAATGTTTGGGCGTTCAACTGAGACCCGATAATCGAACCCGGCAATGGACCGAGTTCAATTCTCGTGTCTCACTTCTTGAAAAATTTATTCATGAGATCCGATTCCAGCCCATCGATTCCCGTCTTCCACAATCCGGCTGATCTCTCCGCAGAGGTAGGAAGCTTATTGAAGGGTTTGTTTCCCCATTCGCCCCATCACTTGGTACTTTCATCCGCCATTTAAAGATAAACAGACTGGAAAGTAACGTCACCTGTTAACAAAAAACTATTTTTGAAAATAGTATTAACAAGCTTTTTAAGTTAAATTTCCAATCATTTGCTGATTATTAAATGTCTTATGAAGATTTTTCTAAGTGAGATTTTGATTCGATTTCAAGTTCTTTCAGTGGAGAACTGACCTGGTTCCATATATGTAGCTGAGTATGACCTAGTTCCACATGTAACAGCAATAGATTTCCTTTCGAAAGATCTAGCATAAAATTGCATATCTCACTCCTAATATTTTTAAAGAGAATTCTTAGTACGCGCCATTGATCTTTCTGTTTCAATGTGCCTGATGATTTCAATGGACCTCTGGATGGCCTCATGAAAATTTGCTTCACTTCTTTTCTGGAAGATTGAGGTTCAGTACAGATCCCATATAGATTTTTAAGAGAGATTCGGGACTAGGTCTTTTTACTTCATCCTTCATCTGACGACCTTCGTCTGATGATCTGACGATCATCAGACGATCTTAGCTCTGACCTTGATGCCCGTCGATCCCCGTCCTCCACAATCCGGATGACCCCTCCGGAGGGTGGGAAGCCTATAGAAGGGCTTGTTTCCCCCGCTCAATAGTATTCTTCCAGAATGGAGTGTGGCGTCATCTGTTGACAAAAAAAGAAAGACTGATCTTGATAGAGTTTAGATCATTACTGTTTAGTATCCGTATGATAAAAAATTGCATAAATCCTTGAAAAAAATTATTGGATTTCTAATTGCGGTATCTTTTGTGAGATTCGAAGGCATAATTAAAACTAATCTAACCTAATCAGCTGCTCCCTCATAGGCGTTTTAGATTTGGCGATGTTAAAATAATCTAACCATTGGAAGTTGATTTCTTAACAGTAAGAAACTGCCAATTTATACGGATTAATAAACAAACTATAGATTTTAATTTCGGCAATTATCATTTTATAATCAGCACTTGAATTAGAATGAACGCAAGAAACCTATTGTTCCTGAATTCCTATTGTTTAATTTTTGAAGAAAAATACTTCCATTGTTAATTATTACGATAAATAAAATAAATTATGTTTATTTTAAATTATTTTTAATCATTATACATCCATGTTTTTAATAAACGTTCCTCTTATTAAAATTTTTTTATCCAATATTAAACTTTTAATATTGATCATAAATGAAACAAACATCTAATATAAATAATATATTTTAATAATAATTTATATTTTATTATTATAAATAATTATATTTATTAATTATAATTATATAAAATATCAAATTGCAAAAAATTAATTAATAAAAAAACTGAATTATTTTAATTATTATTATTATTATTATTTTTTTTTTTTGATGGAATTACTCAATCTATCTGGCAACCCTCAACATAATCATTCAATAACGGATTTGGCGGGAAAAGTTTTTATGTTTATCAAAGAAGAAAAATGGATGTAGCTGACAGTAGAACTGGCCCAAAACAATTGAGCGATGATGTAGGAGATCGATGTCAAAAATTATTCCAAGACTTTTTGGAAGAGTGAGTCTATTAAATTCGATTACATTAATATTTCTGCGTTTTTGTTGTTCTCTTTTATTGCTACATTTGTTTATCATCCGATAACATGTTATAGAACCTGTTATGATTATTGTATCCGATATGATTTTAATAAAAGGCACCTGTCAAAAAAAAAAAATGCATAGATCGAAAAAAAAAAAAAAAAAAAAAAAAAAAAAAAAAAAAAAAAAAAAAAAAATGTATAGATCGATAGACAATAGTATACTTTTCTAAAGCTGAATTAGATATGCAATAGGAGAGAATCTCTCAAGATACAGTATATAGTTTTTTATAAAAATTCTTTAACAAAAGATTCGCTAAATCACATCTTTTCAGTAGATATCGAAAGTGGAACTTTTAATACTAAATTCAAAACTGGATATAATTTGAAAAATAAATATTAAAAGTATTTTGAAATTGATTTTCTATATACTGTATGTAATATGTACTGTATATACTGTATGTAATGTATTTGTATCATTTTTGCGAAAATGTTTTACTAAAATTATAATTGTTAACATGTTACATCTTATCATCCTTCTAAAAAATATAAATCAACATAAAATTTATTAATTATAAAAATATCTTCATTCTTTTAAAAATTACTTTTTTATTATAAATTGAATTTTATCAAACATTATTAATATTGCAAAATATTTAAATAATTTTGGTTTATTTAGTTCTAGATCAATTTTTTTAAATTGATCTAGAATTAAATAAACCAAAATTATTTACTTTTTGACATTTTCATATAAAATGCATTTAAATATTATTTATACAAAGTTTCTCTTCTGAATGACAATTGATTTAGATATCATTAAATCATTACAGTAATTTCATAATCTCAATTAATGTTTCAAAATTAAGATGAATTTTCAAAATTATTGGCCATAGCAAATAAATCAGTTCCATGTTTCTAAGCTTAAATTATGCTAATAAGAATTATATTTTAGAATTCTGTAATAAGTTAACTGATATATCATCAGTTAATTTGTTGTTAGTCTGGATTGTTATTTATTGTTTAACAAATCCAAAAGATATGATCCTAATAAAATTAAGGCAAATAAAATATAATTAAAAATTTTTATCAGAATTTGGCTAAATAGTATCTTACTTGTCACAAAGATATATCATATCACATCCTTGCAAATAGCATAATAAATTGCACACTTCGACTCAAAGCTTACAGCTTCTCTGGTTCAGTTAGCTCACTATTACTTGCTAATCCTACATGCTTCTTGCATTATGCACTTGAAGTAAAGTTATTTATAACAGCGGTTGGCAACCGGTGATCCATGACGTAATTTTAATAGTCTGCAAAGAAATTCAGATATTATTTAAATTTACTAAGCTCATTTAATAAAATAATAAAATTTAATAAATAAATATATGTGTATATCATACTTGATGCTCGTAAATAATTCATACTTTTAAAAATTATGTTTTAGTAATCTGCAAAATTTTAAATTGCGAATTTAGTGGTCTGCAATATCTAAAAGGTTGCGACCAGTGATATGTAACATCTGTCAAGTCCAATACATAAAAATCATAAAATTAAAGTCATTTACTGTCATTGGTACAAGACTCAACATAAGTGCCCTTATCTCATCATAATACACTTCTGCAATATGTGATATGACACATCTTATCCCAACAGGCAAGATAATATTTTATTTTTATATATAAATCTATATTACAGTATTTATTGGGGGAAAAAATAAATTCATTTTATGTATTCTTATTATTTATTTTGGTTATTTAAAAAAATAATTAGTAAAATATTTAATTAGTAAATGTAATTTAAAATAAGTTCTTGTTTTGAATTTTATATTATTAACATATAATTGAGCCAAATACATGCCAAATAAACCATTGATGATTATAATTGAATTTTAATAATTTGAAATAATGTTAATCAAAATTATTTCAAATTATTAAAATTCAATTATAATCATCAACAGTTTATTTGGCATGTACTTGTTTCAGTTGGATTAATACTCTTGAAGATTAAGTTTATATTAACATACCTTCAGTTAAAAATAATTAGTCTATTAATATTTATTATTTGATTAAAACAACTCAAATTATTTTTGAAAATAAATTTTATTTAAGGTTTCGTAATGAGAAAAATGAACTAAAATATATTGAAGATGCACGAAATTTAGTGAAACCTGAAAGGAATACACTTCAAATACATTTTCCTGATATTGAAAGATTCAATCAAAATTTAGCCCAAGCAATACAAGAAGATTATTATAGGTGATGTTTATTAATTAATTTATTAAAAAAAATTAAAATTTATATTTTATTTTAAAAATTAAAAAAGTATATATAATTAATAAATTGAAATTTAGGATTTATCCATATCTTTGCAATGCTGTCAGAAATTTTGTCAAGGATAGAGTTGAAGTGAATGTTGAAAAGCAGTTTTATGTGAGTTTTGTTGGTGTACATATTTTACACAAGTAAGTACTTAAGAAATTATTAGAATTCATATTTTATCTATTAAAAATTAAACTTAATGGTATAGAAATGCTGAATCAATACTTTGCCAGAGATACTAATTAAGTGAAAATATTTAAAAAAATACTAAAGATATTTTTTTAAATACTATTTAAGAAAATACTAAAATATTTCATAAATAATATATCTTTAAAAATATGTTTCATCCTCTTTTATTATCATATACAAATTAATTTTTTCTTATTTCAATTTGTAATGCATGTATTACATCTTCTTCAATTTAATTTCTTTATACTGTTACTGTATTACATTTTATTTTATATAGTAAATAAATTTTAAAACCATGAATTCAATTAATTTATGATTCTTAACTGATTAAATTATTATAACATAATGTAATGATTTATTATTACAAATAGTCCTTGACTTACAATAGAGTTTGGTTCAAAAAATTTCAAAGCTAGCCGTCATAAGTCAGAAATGGTTGGAAGTTAAAAATGGTTAAAATTTATGGATTTCTTATTAATAATGTTTACGAGAACACTTTATGTTATCTTAAACAAAAAATACAAAACTACATGAATCAGAGACAAAAAAGGATACTTTCCATGTATCAGACCATTTGGTCTGGGAATCAAATTCAGGTCATTTGCATTGGCCAACAGCAGAATTTATTGAAGATATCACCATCATAAGTTTGAATTGGTTGTAAGTGAAGGATTACCTACATTATTCTTTAATGTTATTATTTATGACGACTTAATGATTTACCAGTAATTATCTTCTAATGATCAAATGCTATATTATATAATTAGCACATTTTTGCTGTATTTCAACAATAAATACAATAAATTTATTATATATAATGAATACCTCAACATGATTTATCTTCTAATTTATTAAATTTTTGATACTTTATCATCATTTTGCTGCTAGATAAATATACACATAATTTGTTTTGTCATGGTACTGAAAAATAATATGATTTATAACACTTATTTTTGTTGTTTTGGTGCCTTTTCGATGATATACTAATGTATGCTAATTTTTAATGTATCATAATACACACTATATAAGTTAGATGGTCTGATTCTCTCAAATAATAATCAGAAATATATTTCGAAGAAATATCAGTTTTTGCAATATAAACTTTACAAAAGGTATCTCTTTTGTTATACAATGGAATTATATGATCTAAAGATTTGTCTATCTTACTTTTAATCCTGCATTATATGATTATAATATATTTTTATCAAATGCATTTTTGTTAATAGGCATTTCTTATCGAAATTTATTACATTATATAATGCCAAAATGCAATTAAAAACTGAGTGTAAAATATGATTTCATATAATAATTTGATATCTATTTATTTAGAGTTCGAGAACTGACAACAACGAAAATAGGGGGTCTTCTTCGCATTTGTGGTCAAGTTGTACGAACTCATCCTGTACATCCAGAATTAGTTAATGGAACATTTACTTGTCTTGATTGTCAAACTGTCATTAAAGATATTGAACAGCAATTTAAATATACTCAAGTAAGGAAACAATTTTTTTATAATTTATTTTTCTTCAAGAATTAAAATTATTAATATTCAGTCAGTTGTCCACTGTAATTTGTTTAAATCAATGCTTTTCTTGTTTATTTTCTTCACTGATTGTATCAAATATGTTAAATTTACTATGCATGCTATTGATTTTTAGATAAAATTCACTTATACTTTTCACTAGAGGATTCAGTATCAAATCTGGTACTTGGCTTATACTGATAATAAATATCCATAATTTATTTACTGCATTTTTGCAATGGTTTGAAACTATATAACAGTATTTAACTTCATAAAACAATGATTGCATTTCAGTTGTATAAGTCTCCACCTACTGTATATTTTTATCCATATATAAATTTGAAAAATAATACTTTTTATTCTATTGAAAGATGATAAATCTAATCAATGAAATGATTTAAATAAGTACAGTTAGACCTTGTTATATGGTCACTTCAGTGGACTTGGAAAAACTGACCTTATATCCAGGATGACCATATATCCGGGGATAAGAAAAACTTAATTAAGGCAATGGTATTTTATTTACAGTGAAATACGGTTAAGACAATACAATTGGAACCGGAAAATTTTATTTTAATCGATATTTTGTCTCAAAATAAAGAATTAAAAAGTTTCTTAAAATTACATAAATATTAAATGTTAAAAAAAGGAACTTCCACTTAGATGAAATATCTTACAGTTCAAACTAGCACTAATCAAAAGTGGAAAAAATACACAAAGTTAGGAGCGCTTTTGACTAGCCTAGACTAAGCTTGCCCGCCACTCTACGCTTATATCAAGACTCATAAACATCCGATTTCCTTCCGCCCTATGGTCGATAAAACATTATCACCCCTAACTCCGCTTGAGAAGAAATTAGCGTCATGGTGTAACTGATTGTTAAGCTCTTACCCTCTCACGGTATCTTCCTCTGTACAGTTTATCCAGCATCTCTCTTCTTACAGTTTTGATGATGGTGATACTATGGTAGTTGCCGACTTTGTCAGTTTATTCCCATCCATCTTGATTCAACCAGCATGTTTATGTCTATACCGTTTCCTTTTGGAGCATACATCAGGTTTAAATGTCTCGGCTGCTACATTAAGAGACGTTTCCCATCTCTTGTTATATAATTCCTTTTTCATTTATGGAGATCGATATTATAAGCAGACCAGAGGAGGCCCTATGGCCGGAGTTATAGCAGAAACTAGTGGTCAGGAATTGCGAACAACAGGTCTCCTCTACCTTAAATAATAATGTTAAATTCTTTAGTAGGTATGTTGATGACTTATTTTTATTTATAATGGTTCAAATAATGTAAGCTTTATTCTTGATCTGTTCAACAATGAGCCCCTTGGATTGCGCATTACTCTAGACCAGCACTCGGCTAATAATGTACATTTCTTAGGTATTAATATTATAGTTTCTAATAAGAGGGTTCACATGTTGGTTATTATAATTAGATTCTATTACTAATATACAAAATATGGGATATTGTTTTGTAGTACTAAATTGTAAGTAAAAAGTATTTGCAAAAATGAGGGGCGTACTTGATTTTTTATGATAAAGGAGGGCAGGCTCATAAAATTTGGAAACCACTGTCTTAGCGCGTTTAAATAAAAATATTTAAAGTACAAATTTCTTGCAACTGGAATAAGAACTGGATAAAATTTATGCTTTTTGACGTCGTACCATGGACTACGATATATTATTCATATACAACGAAATACAATCATGAACTGTAAATTAAAAATATACTCTGTAATTTTTATTCTTCAACGAAATACAAAACACGATCACAATTTTAATACACTAAATGATCACATTGATTACTGAAAAAATGCTAATGTACATACAAGTTTATTCTTATTGCTGTTCTGACAATTGACAATATTATACACTTGTTCAAAACTAGCAAAACTGAGAAGGGAAATGTATCGATGGATGCCAGGACGGGCAGAACAATCATCCGCACATACTTAAGTTACATTCAGAATGTCAAAATTAACTTAATTTAATAAATTAATTTAAGAAATTAACGTACCAGAAATTAATATCATTCAGAATTTCATAATTAATTTTCGAAATTAATGTAAAATATATTTTCTTCTATTTTTTTTGTTTTTATTTTTTTTTATATATATATTTTTTTATTTTGGTATTTTACCAGTTTCTTCGCGACCCATTAAAAATTTAACGAAACCCAATATTGGGTTGCGAATTAATACAATTTTTTCTTAAAATAGCTGTTATTCTATTAAGCAGACTATTATTCATAACTTAAGAGTTTTTTCGAAAAATTTTAAAAGACGCCTTTTTAAAAATTTGCCTAAGGCAGCACAATAAACTTAGTCGTTCCTCCCTGATTATAACATTTGTAATTTCATATTTTAATTTATAAATAAAAGAAATAAAATTTTCTTTTTTTAAATTTAATTCAAAATTGTGTCTAAATTGATTTGATATATATTGTGAAATAAAAGAAATAAAATTTTCTTTTTTTAAATTTAATTCAAAATTGTGTCTAAATTGGTTTGATATATATTATGCATTTGGTAACATATATTTTCCAAAGGAAGGTCGGCAATTGACAAACCGCCTCGGACGATTCAAACTGCGCTTCGCCACTGTATCCAGTACAATGTTTATTAATTTTAAAAGTGCACATTTTTATTCAGCAACTTTTTATAGAAACGTGTTTCTCAACCTTCGGTCAACCCGAAGGTTGAGAAACACGTTTACGAAGACAGTACAATGTTTATTAATTTTAAAAGTGCACATTTTTATTCAGCAACTTTTTATAGAAAGGTGTTTCTCAACCTTCGGTCAACCCGAAGGTTGAGAAACACGTACTCGATATCCACCATTAATTTAGTAACTGAGCAGTCTCATTGAGTCACGTGCAACAATCACGTGACCATTATAATCCAATGAGACTCCTCAATTACCAAAGAAACGATCATATTAATTCAATGATATCGGATTATTATGATCGTTAACATATCACATAGTCATTGTAACCCAATGAAGTTGCACAAACAGCATTAATCTTCCATCTTGGATTTTATATCAAGTAATTTACTCCAATTACAATATATAAAATCAATTTCTAATAATCAATACCTGTCTTTAAACCTTCCCGAGTAAATTTCCTAACAAACAAAAGTTGTTTCATAAAAATCCATTCAGCTGTTCTTGTGTTATAAGTGAACACGCACGCAAGCATTTCAGATTTATCAGTATAATATATATAGGTAAACTGTATAAGAAATTTTTAAAAATTCCCCTCTGGGGTTCAGTGCGCCAGGTCTAATCATGCAATGCGCCACTTTTGGCGAGAGCGCATAGGTTGGCCACCCCTGCTCTAGAGGGTAGCTTATTTGACATGATTCAGGCTAACTTTGAATACAAAATGTTACAACCGGTGTGGATAGCGTAGCTGAAAGTGGACCATCCAATATAATTTGTAATATTTTTAAGTAATTAAATATCTAGAGAATATGCATAACAAATAATGAACTACTAACAAGTAAGTATATAAAATTTAAAAAAAAAAAAACCTTTAATAACAGAAAAGCAATTGGAGTCCAAAATTACGGGGCTTCCTAAACAGCGTTTTTTCATGTCTTCAGGGAAATGTAATGAGATTCCCTCTGACTCTCAACCTCATATATAAATAAAATAAAGGTAATTTGTGGTGCAATAAACGACAAAATTAAAATTATAATAAATCTCAAAGTTAACTGAAAAATAAATATATTTTCTTTATTTTTTAATTAACCTAAACTTTATAACAACTGATAAAACACAGTCAGAATATTTCCTTCTATTTTTGTATTATTATGAATTTTGTCAGATTAATATTTTTTTGTTCTTCATATTTATTTCATATTTTTGCCATTTTAGGGGCAGAAACAGTTGCTCACCGCCTCACCTATGGCTATGGCCCTGGTTATAAGCTCACGATGCCGTGGTGTGATTATAATCAGGGCCATAGCGATAGCAGTGCACCATGGTTATAACAGAAACTAACAACAGTATTTTTGTTCGGTTGGACAATATTTGTCAATGAGTCATACAATTTTGTAATTGTTAACTCTACGAATAGTTGATTATTTTACTTTTCCTATTATTAAAAAGTGCTTAAAAATTTTCAAAGCCAAAATTGCCGCTCCCATAAAAAAGTGCCGTCGAGGGCGGACCGCCCATCCATCCCGTCGCAGCATCGCCTCTGACTGAATATTAAATAATATAGAGAATATAAATGCCTTAAATTATATAATAAATTTATGAAATTTCGAAAAAAAAAACAATTTTTTTCTATTCAATAAGATTTTACTTTCTGTAACCGAGAAAGTAGATTTTCGAAAACAAATTATTAAAAAATTAAATTTTATTTCTTTATAACGCTATTTGTACTATTTAATTCATGTTTAATTATATGATGTTAACGTCGAACTAAAATAAAATGCAAGTATTTTATGCAAATTGCTTTTACTTATTAATTAAAAAACAATTATCCAAAATAAAATTGATTTAAATTCATTAAATGCTTTCTTAAAAATAAAATGAATAAAGTTTTTAAATTTTTCTACCTAAAATTATGTTTAATTCAGTTTTTAAGGATTTTTCCGTTTAAATATGTTAATTTTTAATAGTGCAGAGATTCCGATCGGTTAGTAATGTACAGTACTTCACGGGATAGAAAAAGGTGATTAGAATATATAGGCTTGAAAAACAGCAATTTCTAATAATTCCTCTACGTTGGTTGGTTGGATAATATGGCTGATAAACTTTTTCATCAAGGTAAATACAAAGAAGTACTGAAAAATTGTGAAAATGATTATGAAATGAATAAAATTACTTTAGGTCCTAAGCATCCAAACACTTTGATGACTCAATATAATATTGCTTCTCTGCTTAACTATCTTGGAAAATATGAAGATTCAGCAAGAATTCACAGAGATGTTTACGAGAAAAGAGTGGAAGTTTTTGGTATTGATCATCCACTTACATTAAAATAAAAATTTCTTTTAATTATGTGAATTTTATTATTTTTTATTTTTTAAAATAAAAAAAAGTCAGAGACGTTCCAAAATTTCTTTTAATTATGTGAATTTTATTATTTTTTATTTTTTAAAATAAAAAAAAGTCATAGAGACGTTCCTCGAAGCCGCAACCTGGAGATTACGGGATCGGCACAAACACACTATGCTACGAGTGTAGCGTTAGAAGCGCTCTCTTTCTC
This sequence comes from Olivierus martensii, assembly GCA_000484575.1. Lineage (NCBI taxonomy): Eukaryota > Metazoa > Arthropoda > Arachnida > Scorpiones > Buthidae > Olivierus > Olivierus martensii. The sequence continues at coordinate 7,959 of AYEL01070545.1, read as the reverse complement.
TTTCTTATTTCTCAAGATCGCCGAAACCCAAATAAATTTTAAACTCTAATATTTTTATTTATAAGGCGTATTGGCACAAACGCCTTTTAAACGCTAATATTTTTATTTATAAGGTGCATTGGCACAAACGCCTCAGGCAACGTATTCGATATTTTTGTTCTAGATTACATCAGTTCAGTTTCATCAAAATCAGTGGGTAGTCAGCTGTGTCCTCTCCTTGTCAGTTGCAAAAAGTGCTTATTTGATATTATTATTTTAGATCAATTATTAGTGGACAGGAACTTATGGCTTGACATTGCATAAATATTCTTGATTAATATGATTAAGAACAAACATAACATATATTTTTAAAACATAAATTATTATTTTCAGCAAAGAACAAGCAGATAATAATTCAGATAGACAAGTACAAGATGCTGGTACTGATAATGATATCAGCCAATCAAATACTAGTTTAGTTTCATCGATATCTTTGCAAGAACGAGATTCTAATATATCATTAATTTCAAATGAAGATCATTTGTTTTTGGAATATGCAATAGTTAAGGATACATTTTATTCAACTCATGATAATGTAAATTTATTACATGAGATATTTAGACAGGTAAGTAAAGCAGTTTTCAGAATTGTTATTCACTATGAAGAATTTAACCCAAAATACACAAAAGTCCTATATTAAAACCTATTTCTTATTTTGTATTATTTATGGATGTTATATTGATTTAAGGATAAAAATTACTTGTCGTTCCTTCAGGCCTTATTTGAAAAAGTGAGTTAAGGGTGGAAATGTACTATTGTTTAGTTAAACTCACTAAGAAAATATCATCATCTAATCTGTATAATTATATTATTAATCTGAACAGATATCTCACACATTTAGTTAAAGATTAGTCTCTTTCCTGAATTATCAGTAGAAAATATTAAAATAAATTATAAAGAGGATAACATGTAATATTAGATAGTTGTAAACTAAAAAATAACTTTTTGTTAAACAATTTTTTATATAACTGAGCAACATACAGAAGTTATTCAAGTATGATGTTGAGATGGCAAGTTTTGAGATGAGACTGGCACTTACTATCCTGAGATCTCAGTCATTTTTTTGTTGTTCAGATTATTTTTAATATAAAAATATGTTTTTTTTCAATATTAATTTAAAAATAATTGCTTAGTTATTCACATAAAGATTATAAAATCAACAACAATATTTTTGGCAATAGGAAGAACTGTAAAATATAAAGTAAAAATGATTATTGAAAAATTAAATTAAACAATAAATCTTACTTGATGGAGCTTAAGAAATATGACAGACAGTAACATATGCAGATTTTGATTGATGCAATGATCTTAGGTATCATCAATTATGCAGAAATAATATATTCAATTGTGCTTCCATCATATTTACAAAGATTAGTCATAAATTCAAAATTTCAGTTAAATTTATCAATAATATTATCTCATGGCATAATTTAGAAATGACTGCATCTTTCTAGAACTTTATTACAACATATATATATTATATTTAAGAACTCTATATATTTTCCATATATAGAGAAATCGATATATATTTTCCATATAATATTTTCCATACAGAAATCGATCTGATAGTTTTTCATTTAAGAAAAAACTTTTTAAAAGCATTCAACTATATTTTCCTTTGAAACATTTCATTATGGTCTGACCCAAAAGCTATAAAACAGAATTGATGTTTGGAACTCAACCCAGATTGCCTTCAGTGCACTGACTTCAATGGGAGAAGTACAATTTCCACTAGCAGGAGAAATATGCGTTTCTTTCACAGAAAAAATTTTGGATTCAGTTCTCACTTCAACCTCTTTTCATTTCATTCGTTTCTAATCACCGTGAGGAACTCAACCCGGATTGCCTTCAGTGCACTGACTTCAATGGGAGAAGTACAATTTCCATTAGCAGGAGAAATATGCGTTTCTTTCACAGAAAAAATTTTGGATTCATTCTCACAACAACGTTTCAACCTCTCTTCATTTCATTCGTTTCTAATCACCGTCTCGAGTAATGCACATTCACCATACACTTTATGGAAAATGAAGTCATGACGATCCATTTAAATCATTCATTTGGAGTCTCGAACCAAAAATTTCTGTTTGTTCTTTGAGTAGGTTGCTATCAATGGGTATATTGTTGCCTTTCATTTTTTCTTGAGCCAAGCAATCAGCGTTTTCTCCAACTCTGATAATTTGCTTTACGGTAATACTTCCAGGAAGATGTTCTGCCGTTATCCCGATCAACGATTATATCTCGGTCTTTGATAATTGTAGCTAGAGAATTCTTCTATATCCCAAACATTTTCGGAATTTCTGTCTTGGTTAGGATCTGCTGAACTGACCACTCCCACTGTCTGTGAATTTGATGAGAACTTTTTCGGACTGAGCATCTTGACAGATGTTTCAAAGACTAAAGAACACGTCGGCTCAGCTTTTGTCATCTTTGACAAGGACAAGAAGACCAACATCAGGCTTATTACCGTCTGTACAATAACTGTAGTATAATGCATGCTGAACTATACGCCATTCTGAAAAGTCTTGAATGTAATTCCCATGATGCCCTGTCGTTAATAAGACTTCGAAATCCTTTACGCCTTTTGATTTCGATAGATGGGAATTTCTACGGGATGAAAGAAAGAGCAGAAGAAAAAGCGAGATTAAAAGGAGAACAAAAAAGGGACAATGAGCAGATTAATACAACGGTAAAATGGCTAAAGGAGTGCAAATATAAGTTAGCTAGGGAAGATAAATCTAAAAAAATGGTGCTATTGAAACAGGAAACATATGAGGCATTACTATACAAACATGTGGAGGAATCAGGAGTGGAGGAAATGGAACAAGACCCGACGGATAAGCTAATGGCCATAGTCGATAAGATCATAAGAAATCCGAAGTTTCCGCAGATATGGAGGGTAAAAAAACAAGTTAGACCCACACCCCCAAGGTTATTTGCATTTATTAAAGTGCATAAAGATCCTATTGACATTAGACCGGTGGTCGAGAAGAGATTGGCTCCTACGTATTTCTTGGAGAAAACTATAGCAAAATGGGCTAACGGGATATTAGGAGAGTCACGAGATTCCACAGGAATAACAACGGCAGTTTTAAAAAGGGTTAGAGACCTACAGCTTACTGGGAAAGAAGTATTTACAACATATGATTACGAAGCGCTGTACCCTTCATTGAAGTTGAAGCCGGTATGCCTCCACTTGTATAGATTTTTATTGGAGAACGTGCCACTAGAACAGTCATGTCAAAAATTGCTCCAGGACATAGCCCACATAATTTGTTACAATTCGTATTACAGATTTAATAGAAAGATATACAAGCAAAAAAGGGGTGTTCCAATAGGTAGCCCCATAGCAGGGGCACTTGCGGAGATAGTTTTAAGGGAAATTGAAAGGCAGAAACTACCTACCTTTAGGCCGGACATTGCCTTATATCAAAGATATATTGACGATTTATTGATTATTTGGAAGGAAGATCAAGGAGAAAAAATGGATAATATAGAAAAAGATTTTACAATAGAGATGTTCGGAGTTAAATTAAAAATGGACCAAAAAAGTACAAAAGAAGTGCACTACTTGGACATGAGGATATCGAAGGGAGAAAGGTATTGCAAAACAAAGGTGTATAGGAAGCCGAGTTACAGAACAGTCCTGATTCCGAACTGGTCCAATGATCGGCTATGCTATAAAAAAGCGGCATTTCGGAGTTTGTTTAGAAGAGCGCTGGAGTACTGTTCGGATACAGAAGATCTTGATTTAGAGCTGCAAGAGATTCTAAGTGTAGGACTTAAACATGGCTATAAAAAGAGCTTTTTAAATAGAATTCTAGATGAAACTCGGAGAAGAATATTAGAAAACAGTACAACAACAGTAAGGGAAAATTGTATAAATGAGACAAAATATTTACCAGTGCCCGCGAATTTAATGAATATGAATATGGTTAGAAGAATAGCTAAAAAAGAAGGAAAATGTTTAGCCCCGAGAAGACCGCCAACAATTTTTAACAGATTACGCAACGATAAAGAACCAGTGCCACAGAAAGAGCGCAACGGAGTGTATAGTATTCCAGTGAAAGATGTAAGAACAGGAGAAGAATTGGAATACATAGGAGTGACAGAAAGGAAAATAACCACCAGACTATAAGAACACAAGAAAGACATATTAAAAGCTAAACTTACTACCTCATTAGCAGTGGAAGCATATAACAGAGATTTGGAAGTAAGATGGCAAGAAGCGAGGAAGATTGCAGCGGTAATACCCGGTACACAACCAATAATACCGGAGTCTATTGAAATCGAAAGGCGTAAAGGATTTCGAAGTCTTATTAACGACAGGGCATCATGGGAATTACCACCAGCGTGGAAATATGCGCTAATGTTAGAAAAAAATAAAGATAGGAGAAAACGAAGACAGCAGGGGGAGGAGGAACTGGCAGTGTAATACAGAAGCAGTGGCTAAACGGTATTAATACGAAATGGAAAGTGGGAAGCGAGAATAACGGTAGTATGGACAGTAATGGAGAAATACGCTACTAGCACTTTAATGACTGTAGTTATACGTAATGTGACGTTATGACTGAAAAATTTTAAAGAAATAGAAGTATATTTGAAGAAAGTTTGTTAACAACTTTCTATGTTAAACTTTATATTCTTTTGCCAATTTAAACCATCAAATTTTTTTATAGTTGGTATCATTGTGATAGTTTCTTGTATGTTTTTTTATCTCAACTTGGTGTTTGAATATCTGAAATTATCATGTTCTAAAATTGTTAGGTAGATAAATTAACTTTATAACGGGTTAATTCCGTTTAGTGTGTACCTGAAGAGGGTGCATGTAAGCACCGAAAACGTTTGTACAGAATTTCAGAACTTTGAAATAAAAGTATAACCCAAACTGCATAGGAGTGCTTAATGAAACTTAATCACATGTTGGTGTTTAGAAAACCTACATACATGCTGGTTTTCATCCCTAGATGGTCTAACGACCCCTTTAGTTATAAAGGGGTCGTTAGACCATCTAGGGATAGAACTCCAGAAAGCAGGCCGAGTACTCTATTATAGTTAACCAAGCTGTGTTACATGGTTATGATGAATCGTTTGTTTACAATATTAATAGGTCTATTATTAACAATATGCATATAGACAATAGATCTCCTAGGGGCTCACAACACCCTTCTCCAACCTTTTTACATCCACTTCCTTATCATAAAGCCTTACAACCCATATGCAATCAGTTAAAGGATTATAATAAATCTCTACCGTTTACATGGTTAAGCATGGTTTTTCATAACTTAAAAAATACTAAACCACCACTATCCAACTTCAAAAAGAGCGGGCACGTATGTAAATCCGGTTTATAACAAGGACTGTGACAGACAAGAAGTGTATGTATGTAGTACTACCAGATTGCTCTCCACCCATTTAGCTGAACATCGGAATGATATAAAAAATGCTACCTTTTCTACGGCCCTCGCTAAGCATTTTTACAATCTGGATTTACATTGGGACCAAGCACGCATAGTTCGCCAGTTGGACAAGGCTGAAGATATTAAGGTTGCAGAGGCCCTTGTCATAGCTGCATATAAGAAAAAGACCTATGTCATTAATGAAAATCTACCTACTGCTGTACCAACGCAATGGTTTCTCTGAAACTAATTTTGCCCACTTCTATCGTTTGTAACTGGGCTACGTATAATTTATTTATTTTTATTTTATTTTTATTCTTAATAATTAAAAGCCTGTTAACTTTTATTAGTTCTTAAAGTTAATTTAATTAATAATTTTTGTAATTTATTTTATCATTTCATCATTTGTACGTTTTAAACTTTGAATTGTTCTATTAAGCGTTCTTAGATCTTTTGTATGTAAGATATAGCTGAAGATGGCTTATTAAAGTCAAAAGCACTCCTAACTTTGTGTATTTTTTCCACTTTTGATTAGTGCTAGTTTAAACTGTAAGATATTACATAAATAAATAAATAAATCGATCTTTATATATTCTTTTGTCAAATATAATTAAAAAAGCATATAATATGCAGTGATTTATTTTAATTACCATTTATTTTTCAAACTGTATGATTACTGTAATTGGTTGATTGGTTGGCAAACAGCAACCTTTATGTATATTTCTGTTTTTAAAAATTTACCAGTCTGAAGATAAAAAATTAATTTGTTAAATATTTAAATTTTTTTACATTTCACTATTTATTTACTAAAATATTTTAGCGATTGCATGTTTTGAAAAACGAAGAAACAACTATACTGTAGTTAGTAAAATCGTACAATTTTTACCGCCCTCTTTCGGTAAATAATGTCTTAGCATCCAACAATATTCCAGTACAGTATTATAAAAAAAATGTTTTGCAGATAAAATGTTTGAGAAAACAACAAAAAATTTTATTAAAACAAGTATGCTATTGAACAACAAATTTTTAATTTCTATTTTCATATTTATCACTTATATTGTAAAATAAATTAAGAGTGAAATGAATGCTCTTTGTCAGACACTTGATACTGCTATGTTAATTGCCTCAAAGCGATTGAGAGTGTCACACCTAAAATTCTTAAAGTTGGTTCCCACTAGAGTCTGTCTCCGTTCGGGAGTCTGTGCAATAAAATCCTTACTGAACTGCGCAAACTCGGTGTCTCCGTCCATCAGCGGCGAGTTTTTCACAGTTCAGTAAGGCTTTTATTGCGCAGACTCCTAAACGGAAACGGACTCTAGTGGGAACCGACCTTAAATTGACTGTCGAGAGTTGTCACGTCGCATCAGGTAGTGCAGCATTATCTGCCTGATGCACGTTTATATAGTCGGATCAGGCAGATGATCGAGCTTGTTGGAGTCAGTGGTGTGACGCACTCGATCGCCTCGGGTGAAATCAAAGTGACCATATAAGCGATCGTATGTTTAATGCATGACTATATAAGCAATAACAAAATACACAGAATTCCTATTAAATTGGCAGGGACTTTCCATAAGTGACCATATAAGCGGGGTGACCATATAACGAGGTCTGACTGTAAATTGTTTTGTTCATACTAATTTTTTAAAATAATTACCATAAAATCTGTAATTAATGAATTTTTAAATAAACAGAATTGAAAATATCAATATTGACCTCCAGAAAACTGAATTTATTTTTGCTAATAATTTGGCATAATAAATATATTTGAGAATTATAAATTTAAGGCAGTATTTGATGTAAATTTTGAAGCTTTAACTAATAAACAAAACCTAATGATTATCAAGTTTATTGCCTTATTAGACTTAAATTTGAAAATCACCTGGCATTTAGTGGCTCTGGAAATTCAAAGTCGAATGGGTAATAGGCAAAATAGATAATATCTATAATAAACTATTATATTATAGTATACATAATTGTATTTATATTAATGCTTTTGAAATATTTTGACATCAATAAATAAAATGGCTGTCACTTTCTGATATTCAAGAACCAATTAAAAATTTTTATATTGGAATTAATGGAAAATGAGTCTTCAAGTTATGAATTTTCATTTAACAAACAATTTTAATGTCTCAGTAACCTTCATAAATCAAGGGAATATATCTGTATATGGAAATGCAATGCTTATATAAGTACAGGAATACCTTGCATAGTGCGGTTTTGAACAATGCGGGTTTTGGTCTAACACGGTTTTTATTATTACCAAGGAGGTTGATTACATATATCAACATTGGTAACACTGGTTGGCAATCCCTGAAAGCGCTGCAAGTGACATTTGAGAGCCCTGTTTATGCAGCAGTTTTTTGATTGGCTCTCATGTAGACACATTCTTTTCTTGTGGCCTTTCATGAGGAAAATTTATTTGGTCAGTATTTTGTAAAATAAATGGTCAGTATATATGGATATTTTGATCAGTATAAATAATTAAATGTCAGTATCAAATTACATTTGGTCAGTATAATTT
>AYEL01070541.1:0-27417 GCA_000484575.1 Olivierus martensii | reverse complement strand
TATTATTTTTGAATGACTTTTTGATTGGGAGAGGGAAATGAAATGTTAGACTTGTCAGATAGACTCATAAAATATACCTGAGAGAGAGAACAAACCAAGGGATCCAGTGACTGAGGTCATGGGTCCTGATTAAAGTAAACTAGGATAATTTTATTTTGACAGTTTTCTACACCAATAAGATGCAAGAAATAGAATTTCCCTTGTCAAATGAAGAGTTTAGTTTTGTTTTGAACCTTCTCTTCAATTTTACATGATTGGAAAATTAAAAGAAAGTAGGAGGAGTGAAAAAGGAAAGAGGGGATTTTTAACAGTTTGTATAGAGTTTTGAGTTAGTTGAGTTGACTCCGGCTCTGGTTCTAGCTGGCTGGCTGTGGCTCAGCTCATCCCTTCTTTTCAACTATGTCTGAGTGGATGTCATCGTCTTTGTGTTCATCAATGTTTTGTTTCTTCAAGAAACTAAGGAAATTATGAAAAAAAAGGAGGAAAAAAGATTCTCTCTCATGTTATGTTTATGGGTTCTGTCTGTCTCTCGCGCATTAAAGCCCCAATTAACGTTAGGATTCGGTTTTTGCTTTGTTAGTTTTATTCTATTCTATTTTTCTTTGATTCATGTTATATGTTTTCTAATTATTTGTATTGTTATTATTTGTACTATTAGTATTATTATTATTTTATATTAAATATATTATTTAGTTATAAATGGTTTAATTGTCAATTGTTTGCCGCATGTCTCGCTTCACTTCTGGACCCGACGCATCGCTTACCCACGTCGCTCAAGTTTTTCGGCCAAAATCTTGTCAATAAGACCCAAAAAAAGGAGGAAAAAAGATTCTCTCTCATGTTATGTTTATGGGTTCTGTCTGTCTCTCGCGCATTAAAGCCCCAATTAACGTTAGGATTCGGTTTTTACTTTGTTAGTTTTATTCTATTCTATTTTTCTTTGATTCATGTTATATGTTTTCTAATTATTTGTATTGTTATTATTTGTACTATTAGTATTATTATTATTTTATATTAAATATGATGCATATTATTTAGTTATAAATAGTTTAATTGTCAATTGTTTGCCGCATGTCTCGCTTCACTTCTGGACCCCTGACGCATCACTTACCCACGTCGCTCAAGTTTTTCGGCCAAAATCTCGTCAATAAGACCCCCGACCCTCACACATCTTATTCCTTTAAAATTTCTATATGATCTTATTACAAGAGTTCAAAATTTTTCACTGCACCAAGCATTCTCTGCTGAGTGAAAGCTACTTTTATATTATAGATATATTTCCTCCATAGCTTGCATTACCTTTTGAACACCCTGTAGACTATATCCAAAAATACTTAAGTTTTGATTATATTATACTGTTTTCATAGTTAAAAACAGTTGATTTTACTGAGTAAAAAATTATGTTCTTCTCTGCTGAGTGAAAGCTACTTTTATATTATAGATATATTTCCTCCATAGCTTGCATTATCTTTTGAACACCCTGTAGACTATATCCAAAAATACTTGAGTTTTGATTATATTATACTATTTTCATAGTTAAAAACAGTTGATTTTACTGAGTAAAAAAATTATGTTATACAGAAATCAATATTAAATTTATTAACAATTTGTTATTAATTTAAAATTATAAATTATATACCTTCATGTTCTTCTAAATTTAGGCCTTTTTTCCTATTTTTCTTAGGTGTTTTCATAAATAATGGAAAAATTGTTCTTAAACCAAGTATATCAACAAATTTATTGCAATTATCACTTCCTTCTGGATTACACATTGCATGATCTAAGACTTTCAGTGCTCCATTTCTAGACTGTCGTTTCTCCCTTTAAACAAAAATACTTTCTAAAATCAAAATATTAATAGGAAAATTTTTGATACAAATACACATGTAAACATATATATAAAAAATTTAAACATTTACCTAAGCATAAGGTTCATTAGTTGTAAACCTTCACCTTTTAGGAACTTTTCTCTATTAGGAACATACATTAAAGAAGAACATAGAGAATCAAAAAGATTCTCCATCATTTCATATTCTTCAGAATTTGATGGATCATGACGCTTAAAATACTAATAATTCAAAAATTGTAAAGTTTAACATATGGATTTCATAAATATTTTGAATTTATTGTTAATTTCCTAATATAAAATCTGAATTCAATTATTTTAAAATAAAGTTTGAATTTCTGAATATATAAGTTGTACTTACTGCAAGCTGTTGAAGTAAAACATCAATCCCATCTAGTTCACCCAACAGTTTTCTATTATCTGAAAGTAAAATGAAAAATTTGATTTTAATTTTCCTATTATTTTATAAAATAATAAATGTTTAAAATTAATACTAATTAATTTTTGAATGGCATTATATATTCTTACCATCATGATTTTGTAATAAAATTGATAATATTTCACTTGTATATAATTTATTTGCATCAAATGGCATTTTGGCCTGGAAAAAAAATCCAATTAATTTTTAGAACTATTGTTGTTTTATAATCTTATAATAAATATATATTTGCACAAACTTTTAATCTTTTTAAAATCCATTGCATGAGTCCTTGTTGTGCAGTTTCCACACATAATAACTGTTTAAATTCAGTCAAATTTTCAATAATTCCTAAATACAATATTATTAACATAAATTTAAAAAATGTAAGATTACAAAAATTTATACCTGAATTTGTTTAAAATTATATTATTTTTAATAAAATCATTTCAAAAGTATACCTAAAGTATTGTGTACACCTTCTGCATCTTCTTTAATTGTTTCATCTAATCTTTCTAAATTTTGAACCATAAGAGCAACAACTTGTCCATCAAGCTAAAAGAAACAAAAATTACCTTAATTACTTGAAAATAGTTTATATCTATATTGCAAATTTCATTTTTAATTTGTTTCAGCTGCATAAAACTATTTTTAAGTTAGAGGAAAAAATTAAATATATTATACAATTTTATTATTTACATGTTTACTATCCCATTTGTATTATAAGAAGAATCACAATTTTTTAGCATTTATTGTGGAATCTTGCATATTATTCAATGACATGTACTTATATTTGTTCTTTATCTATCTCAGTACAGTTCAATTGGTGGTTCTTTGGCCACATAGTGAAAGAATTTTTGTGATTACATCAGTTGTGATCACTCTATCATCTCTTTTTAATATAAATGAATTTAAAAGATGGCAATATCATCATCTGTCCTGTTTTATACCAGAAACTTTCATATAAATTTTTCAAGAGAGCAGAACCAGATTCAATCTCATGTCTTCTGGGTTGAAATGTGTTTTCACTCAGCTAATCTGGTAAACTCCATGATGGAGTCAGTCATGAAGTTATATATGGAGTTCATCAGTCTAGGCCCAAACTTCTCTAGAAAATATCTAGAGACATGGGTTTGAAATCAAATTGAAATATACAAGCTGATAAGCTAACTCTTTGTCAAACGGTCATTATAAAATCATAATATGAATTTATGATAGTCACTAATGCAAACAATGATGCCAATTTTTCAATTAGTTAGCAAAATAGTAATTTTATTGAATTTATATGCTTTTATGTTATGCTTTCTTTGTCATGCTCCTGATGAAGCATTTATTATTATATTATGTTATTCATTAATGATTATATTATAGGATTGCCTTAAAATTATCAAAAGTCAAAATGCAAGCAAAATCATAAATTCTCTATATGCTTTTATGTTATGCTTTCTTTGTCATGCTCCTGATGAAGCATTTATTATTATATTGTTATTCATTAATGATTATATTATAGGATTGCCTTAAATTATCAAAAGTCAAAATGCAAGCAAAATCATAAATTCTCCAAGAGATTTTCTGATATGGATATACTGGGTATTTCTAAAAAGTTTGGTTAAATTTAAATCACAGATGCCACTCATCAAATCAAAGTAAAATTTCATATAAACATGAATTTGGAAATTAACTAATGAAGTTCAAAAACTGCTAAAATCCAAATTTAATTAGTTATAAGAATTATAAATTTAAATGTCAGAACCACTGAAAATGATGTAACTGAAAATATCCAGTTAATTAAAAACTTTGCTTTTTATCCTACTGCTTTAAGTGCTTTCTAACACAATTTTATAATACCAGTTAGAACTTGGAAATGCTTTCTTTTTGAGATAATATAGGGTATAAATATACAGGGATTGCTATTTAGTAAGGTATAATTGCAGGGATTGTTATTGTTTATAGCAATCCCTGCAAAAGAGAGCAAATCTTGCACTAACATTTAACAAATTCTGTAAGTTTAAACATGTCTTGCTTTCTTTTTGAGATAATATAGGGTATAAATATACAGGGATTGCTATTTAGTAAGGTGTAATTGCAGGGATTGTTATTGTTTATAGCAATAACAATCCCTGTATATAAGATAAGCAATAACAATCCCTGTACAAAAGAGAGCAAATCTTGCACTAACATTTAACAAATTCTGTAAGTTTAAAGTCTTTATCATAGCATTAATGGGAGAGAGAGAAAGAAGTTATCTTTCATCCTTTTTTAACGTTAACCACTTCACTATGTTACTGTATGAAATACCACATTTGTGTTTTTTGAGTTCTTCCTCAGGCAATCATAGGTTATTTCTAGCTATTGAAACTCTCCCAATAGTTTTCATAGAGTTGTGATTAATATACAGTTCATTTTTTATAGTTTACTGCAAACCACAATTTAGTATAGCCATCATGAGATTAACAAGCCTATTAAATTGTATGCTTTTATATAATGTGTTATCTTGAAAAGGAAAAACATTTCCAGACCTGTGCTTATATGGACTTTTTGCTTAGTTTTGATAAGCAGCATCTATGATTTAAATTTGGAAATCTTTTAGGAATATCCTGTATAGCTATAAACTTAGATTCTTTCACTAGTCTGTTAATAAACAGTGAAGAGTGCTGACATATTGAGTGGCAAACTTCACTATAATATCTAAATAAATACCATTGAATTTAAAATGACATACTAACAAATAATTATTCTGACAATTATCAATTGTCAGAATATACGAAAGTACAAAGAGGAAATTATTGATATATACAATATATTAATAAATTGATTTTTTATGAAATATTTCTGTAATTAGAAAATTTATATAAAATTACTTACTAGTGCATCTATTAATACAGTAGCACCTTCTTGACTCTCATGTAAAGTATCAATATCTGTCATTTCTTGAAGCAAATCTACAATAGCAATTGCTATATCTAAAATAAATAAAAAAGCTTTTATCAAAATGTTCAATTAATAACTTATACAATCAACAAATTCTTACCAGAATTTTCATGAGTCAGTAAACCAAGAATGGTAGATATCGCATTTAATTCCACTAACACATTATACAAATCTGGTTGTGTAGCTATTATATGCATTTCTTGAATAATATCATTTAGTTCAATTTCTGAATCCATAAATCTAAATTCAATAACAAATAATCGTTAAATTATATAAAAATAACTAAAAGTCTAATAAAAATATCCTACTTCTCTGGAAGATCAGGAAATTTAATTCTAAGTTCCTGATTTTTAAGAACTTTCTTTTCAAAGGCTAATATTAGTTTCTTTAGTGTACCTTCATCTAAAATTTCATCCTAAAATAAATGAATTTGAATCAGAAATATATAAAAATGAAATAAAATTTATAATAAATAATTTTTGCTAAAAATCATTATTATGTGCATTCTACAGAATTGTGTACGTTCTTGAACTTTATGGTATAGCTGAAGAGGATTTTGTAATAAATCGAAAGCGCTACTAATTTTATATGATTTATTTAGTTTTCACATTATGAAAGTTTTTCCTGCCTTCGTGCTGTTAGTTTTGTTTATAGAGCTAATTTGGTAGTGTAATAGAATAGAAATAATCATTATTATATAATTTAAGTTTAATTTTTACTTTAAAATTTCATCCTAAAATAAATGAATTTGAATCAGAAATATATAAAAATGAAATAAAATCTATAATAAATAATTTTTGCTAAAAATCATTATTATGTGTATTCTATAGAATTGTGTAAGTTCTTGAACTTTATGGTGTAGCTGAAGAGGATTTTGTAATAAATCGAAAGCGCTACTAATTTTATATGATTTATTTAGTTTTCACATTATGAAAGTTTTTCCTGCCTTCGTGCTGTTAGTTTTGTTTATAGAGCTAATTTGGTAGTGTAATAGAATAGAAATAATCATTATTATATAATTTAAGTTTAATTTTTACTTATCCTTTGGTCTTAAAATAAAAATCTAAAATGATAAAACTTTTTTTTTAAATTATTAAATGAATTATTCTTACAGGTACTTCTGCACGAATATCATCTGTAATATCTTTTTTTTCTTCTTCTTCTGGAAGAACCGTGACTAAAGGTTGTAATGCAACTGGTTGAACAGTGGCAGAAGCTATAATATGATATAAATGAAAAATCAACTTTATTTCAAAAATGTTTTGCATTAATAAAAAGCAAGGGAAATAATTATGGATTATGAAAATTAAATAAATATAAAAATGAATTATGTTTTAATTATAAGTTGGATGGAACTTATAATATGAATATCAAAAACTGAAATATTTGATATGTATCTAGTGAAAATAAAATATTAATAAACATTTCTGAAAAGACCTAATCATTTATTTTCCAAATGCATCCTTTATTTTAGAATGATTAAAAATAATAAATACAGTAAACTCTTGCTGAACACAGGGTTATGTCATTAATACATTGAGCACATGGCAAAATCATGTTCCATAAAGTTAACTTTCTATGGAAAAAATGTGTCAGGTAGAGTTCATATTAAGAAAGTATGTATAATTTAAACAAACCTAAATATTGTTGTAATTAAAAGGGGAAAATGAAACAAATGTTAGTTGAAAGGACTTTTATTACTGCTTAATAAGTAGGTACATGATACAATTATTTTTTTTAAAAAGCTGGTGATTTTTGCTTGGGATAGTCACTGATGCAACTCTTTAAAAGTTTTGCAGTAAGGAGTGCAGAGTTTTTCAATGCCTCTCATAAAGTGTTCTTATGCTGGATTCATTTATAGCTTGTTCTCTTGCAAGCGATAAAACACATGTACCAATTAATAATAAACAGCTCTAAGGCAGGAAACACTATAAATATTAGACAAAGACAATAAATATAAATATGTATAATTTAAACAAACCTAAATATTGTTGTAATTAAAAGGGGAAAATGAAACAAATGTTAGTTGAAAGGACTTTTATTACTGCTTAATAAGTAGGTACATGATACAATTATTTTTTTAAAAAGCTGGCGATTTTTGCTTGGGATAGTGACTGATGCAACTCTTTAAAAGTTTTGCAGTAAGGAGTGCAGAGTTTTTCAATGCCTCTCATAAAGTGTTCTTATGCTGGATTCATTTATAGCTTGTTCTCTTGCAAGCGATAAAACACATGTACCATTTTCCAACTTATCTAAAATTTCAATTTTCTGAAATAATGTCAAAATTTTGTATTTTTTTTTGCTGCTTTATCATCATCATTCTTTGAATTTTTGAAATTAAGAGAAATACAAATGCAAAAAGAGAATAGGATAAATAAATATGTGATTACAGCTCTGCTAACATGAGTGAAATGATCGCAACTTGGCCTGGGTCACTCAGTTAGTAGGCAACATCAAGTAAGCTTGCCAGATGCACATGATGCACATCATACCAACATCGTGTATGAATGAAATTCCAGCCTTGGACAAATTAAATGGAAACAATTAATATATTGCATATGTTCAAAATCACATTCTGCAAATCAGTGCACAGCAAAGGTTTACTGTAATTGTTTCTCATAATAGCAAAAAAGAATCCATTTTTATGTTAATCCCTACAGAAAAAAAGATCTGGTTTATATCAATTTATTAAGAATCATATTTTACAAGAATACAACTACAATATATACTGCAGACTTTAATCTGAAATAATGATAAGAGAATTTTAATAACTAAATTTTTCATTAACAAATTTAGAAAATATTTTAATTAAATATTATACTTTGTCTCAAACTTCTTTTTTCTGAATGAAAGAATTCTGGTATCTGAGCAATGCGTTTCAAGCGTGGTCTTGCTTCAATTTCCTCATCTTCTGCAAGCCCTCTTTTTGGTTCTTTAGATGGCTATAAAATATCAGAATAATTTTTAAGAATATTAAATACATCAATAGAAATTTTTAATAAAAGGAAAAATTATTAAATAAAAACATTTTGAATACAAGATTTCCTTTATAACATTATGCAATCCAAATTTATCTTAATAATTATGCAATAATTTATGCAAGTGAAGTTAAAATCATTATTTATTATATTTATTCTACTTACAGAGCAACAGATATAATGGACAACTTCAGCAACATGAACGTGTAGCACGAGAATGACGTAGAATGCTGCAATGACGAAATCATGGCGTCATTTTGAGTCATCGCTAGAGACTTCCTCATGTCAAAACATGAGTTAAGGAAAGGTTCTGTATTGACATCATTCATTTGCATTCTACATATCAAAAATGTAGGATTCGACCCTTAGGTAGGAAAGTTCATGTTTATGATTTCCTTTGTTTATACTGACTAAATGAGTAAATATAATGCCATATCTTTTAGTATTTTAAAATACACATTCCTTAGACTTGTATCTATGATATGATAAATTGTCAATATTCAAGATTCAATTCAAATATAAAATTAATTCAAAACTTCAACATGAAAAAAATGAATATGTTTAAAATAAGTTTTCAACCACAATACATACATTTAAATATGTAATATATAATGTGCCTTTTGCCAATAAAAATAAACAAAATTGAGATATCACTAGCCTTCTAGAATTTGTATTTGTTTCTTGGGTTGTTAATTCCTTTAATTCCATTGTGTAACTTTTTAAAAATATCAAAAAATATAACTATGGAAGTGATTTCGATAAAACAGAGAAAGTGAAACCAACCAGTTACCGGACCCAGATGTTCATGTTCCGTGCAAATATATTAAGCAAATATGATATCATACAGTTATTTGGGGAAGTTAAGGGAAGTAATGATTTGCTGAAGCAGATATTTTTTACAAATGCACACATGGAATGTGAACTAAATGACGTCATTCTTCTTCATGTCTACATTCGTGTCAATGCCTTGCTGAAGCTGTCTATTAACTATCATGATATAATGCACTTGTAATGTTTACATTATATTACAATAATTATTATAATACATGAAATCTTATAATTATAAGTGGAAAAAATACCTACTAAATGAATCTATATGTCTATTGTTAATCATGTATCTCGGAACAACTTCTTTAATGTTCAGAATGCAGCAAGTGTAACATGGAAGAGGATCCATAATTTCAATAACAGATTGTCATTATAATAATATTGTAAATTACGACTTATAATCACTGTTGCACCATTATTGTGTAAAATTGCAAAAATACACTGACAAGTGAATATTAAATTATAAAGATGAATTTTTAAAATATTTTGCATGTTAAATTTTTTACAGAAACTGAGGAATTTCTGTATTTTAACAGCAAATAAAAATTTTTAATTATATCATTAAAATCAAGTAAAATTTATAAAGTTTATCTTAATTCAAACTTCAATACACTTTTTTTAAGTTTTTTCTACGAAATAGAGAAAAAGAAATTCATTTTTAGGAAATATAGAGAAAATATTGATAATTACAATGATGATTTATTGTCTTACAGTTTATCTGAAGTTATATAAATAATAACACACAAGAAGAAACTTATAAATCAAACCAAAAAGATTTTTTATTATAAAGTATTAACTCATCATAAATACACTAGTCTGTAGTGCTGTAGTGTATTGATGATAAGTTAATATCCAAAAGTACTTTATAATAATAAAATCTTTTGATTTGATTTATAAGCTTTTTGTTGTGTGTTATTCTGATTTCCTGAACCAGGAACTTGTTTATCAGAAGTTATATAAATAACTCATTCTGACACATTTTACATAATCTGAATTTTATTTTTTTTATAGAAGTTGAATTTAAATATTTATATAATATACATATAGTTGTATAATATGCATGTAGTTGAATAAAAGTACTTATATATATATATACACACACACATGTATTTATATATATATGCGAATATAAATATTTTTTTATTATAATACTGAATTTTATGTTAATATGGTTATTGAATGTAAAAACTATGTTTTCAGCAAGTTGATATAACTGGTCAACTTGCTGAATATATAACAATGAAAATTACATCGAAATTATTTGAGCAAGCTATGTTTTCAGCAAGTTGACCAGTTTCGTCAACTTGCTGAAAACATAGCTTGCTCAAATAATTTCAATATAATTTTATTCCAGATTAAAAAAGTTCATTAGAAATTTGCATAAAATTAAATTTATGTATGTCAAGTATTATACAACTGAAGTTAGTTTGTTGTATTTTTTGAAAATAAATAAATAAATTCAGTGAAAACTTAAATACATAGAAATAACTAACAGGAATTAAATGTTTTTTAATTTCTTGTAGTGTTTTCAGTAAAAAATTATATCAGCAATAGAAGCATACATAATTGATTAAGGCATTCCCCAATTTACTTTTATCTGAATTTTTTATTTTTTGAAATATAAATCATAAACTAGGTGTAGCAACCTCTGGCCTAGGCCACATTATTTTATTATATCTAATACCAACGCTATGTATACTTACATACCCACAGTGGGCAACCTCCGGCCCGCGGGCCACGTTATTTTATTATATCTAATATCAACCTATGCTTACATATCTGTACCTTCTCTTTTTTAAATAAATACTATTATCATCAGTTTACATATCTGTACCTTCTCTTTTTTAAATAAATACTATTATTATCAACTGTTTTTGTTTTGGCTTGAACCGCTCTTCCGATCTATATCTAATACCAACGCTATGTATACTTATATATCTGTACCTTCTCTTTTTTAAATAAATACTATTATTATCAATTGTGTTTGTTTTGGCCTGTGGCCCACCATAAATTTTTCTATATAGCCCCCTACAAAAAAAGGTTGCCCACCCCTGTCTAAATACTATTATTATCAATTGTGTTTGTTTTGGCCCGTGGCCCACCATAAATTTTTCTATATAGCCCCTACAAAAAAAGGTTGCCCACCCCTGTCATAAACAGTTATTGTATATGTAAGTTTCAAGTTGTATCTAGATATATAAACTGCCTATAATACTAAGACAATAACCAATATATAGTACTAATGGCAGTAGTGACTTCAAAAAAACTTATTTATTTCAAAATAACGAAGTACTTTCGGTCTATCAGCTAGACTGTCATCAGCGTTTACAAAAACTTATAAAGAACGTACATAGAACATGTGTTCTTACAAGTTAAAATTCAAATTGTATATATACAGAATTGTGAGAGCTTAAAGCTTAATTTAAGTATAGAACTTAGATACATAGGTATAAACTCAATACAAACATAAATATTATTATATAAAATAAAACTTGTAATAAAATAAGAATAAAAATAAAACTTCTTTGTGTTCTGCGATGTACCATGCTGTCTGGTGTTAGGTGGTGTTGGTTTCATACTTGTGTCTCTATGACGTAACGCCATGCGGGCAACAAGTCTACTTGCGGCTTATCGTTGATTGTGATGTTAAGCCTACTGATTCTATGTAACTCCAGTGCTTCCATCACAAGTCTACTTGCGGCTTATCGTTGATTGTGATGTTAAGCCTACTGATTCTATGTAACTGCAGTGCTTCTGTCAAATACTTGTGTTTAGTATTATTAACTTTACTAACTAGTTTCACCTCATCCCACTTTATTTGGAGGTCATCTTCATATGCTTTGGCAGACAGTGAGTAGTAAACTTGCCATGGACAATATCATAGGTATGTTCCCAGATGGCGGTGCTTTATAGCTCTGTCTGACACCTACATAGAATTCTTGTCTATTGTTGGTAATATTGGAGAAAGGTATAGAGTAAACCCCTGCGAGGTCAAGTTCTGGTCTCCTATCTTTATCGTTGTGTAATAATTGGAACACAGTTGGGTTTCTCCTGTAAGAAATTTCAGCTGGTGACTTTCTAACCATATTTTTAACAACTCTAGATCTCATCATTCTAAACAGGACACAAATTCTACATGGATCTGGTCTCGGTTGGGTAACGTCATTGGAAGGGGGTGAAACTACCTGCGCTTTCATAGAAATAGACTTCTGAACTTTATTATAGATCTGATTTATTTTTCAAGATTATTTATAAATGAAAGAATATTATTTATGAAAGCATTTACTAATTATGCATTTAATTCACTGATTTGCTACAGTGGAAACAGACAGACATACACACAAACAATACAGTCCAGAGACAAATATGTGTATGCAACTACCTCAAAAACAAAAGAAAAAAACAAGAAAAAATTTTGCCACACATGCACCATTATTATTAACACACAATAAAAATTAGTCACTCACTTATACAACTATCAAACAACACACAAAGCATTTCAAACCGCATTTACTAATTATGCATTTAATTCACTGATTTGCTACAGTGGAAACAGACAGACATATACACAAACAATACAGTCGAGATACAAATATGTGTATGCAACTACCTCAAAAACAAAAGAAAAAATATTGCCACACATGCACCATCATTATTAACACACAATAAAAATCAGTCACTCACTTATACAACTATCAAACAACACACAAAGCATTTCAAAACACAAGCAATTAAACAAGAACAGAGCTTTTTATTCAGAAATATGTGTGTCAAAACACATATTGCACACACATCTAAAACAACAGATAGGATGCAGAGAGAAAAATTTATGCAGATACTAGAGAATAATACCAAAATACACCCAACAGGGGGCAAAACTGATAGATTCCAAAACAATTGAAACAACTGCAGAGGAAGATCGCAGACCACCAGTCATACAACTACAAAAAAACTAATGTTGTAGCAAAAAACACTTGAATCAACAAGCGCCCCAAAAAAAATGGTGAAAAACTAAAAAATAACAATGTATATTCATACAGAAAAAGAAAAAATGCAGCATGATGCCATGGATTCATGGTTTAATAAAACAACAATCAGCAATGAATGAAGGAGAATATCCATAGCAATGCGATCAATAAATACTATTTTGCCAATAACCCTGCAAAAAAAATCTTTCGCATGACACAAATAACAGTTTACTGGAACCAGCTTATTATCAATAATAAACAACGGAGAATATCCATAGCAATGCGATCAATAAATACTATTTTGCCAATAACCCTGCAAAAAAATCTTTCGCATGACACAAATAGCAGTTTACTGGAACCAGCTTATTATCAATAATAAACAATAACAAGCAGACACTAACACATCACACAAAAAGCACACAATAACAGCTAAAAAACACAAATTATGGAATAAAACACTATGACAACGAGACACGATTGCGATGCAATACATTATGCACACAAGGCACTTATAGCAGCCTATTGAAAAAACACATGGTAGGTAAAGTTGAATCCTGCCTGATTTATTTATGTTTTGTATATTGCTTGATAATCTTATATATCATATTTACTGTTATGACATTGTTCTATGCAGTGTTGTCTTAATGCCACATGGAAATGGTATCATAACAATATCGAGCCTTTCAATCAGAAGAAAAAGTTTTATAACATTGTATAGGTGCAATTATTGTAGTCCAACTAATACTAGGAATTTTTGATTCATAATTTTTATTAAAAGTTATGTTTTTTTTTTATACAAAATACTTTGGTTCATTTTTTCATAAACTGGGAAGTACCTGTATATAAGTGATAAAGACTATATGCTTAAAATGTAAAATACACAAGAAAAAAATCAAATCAATTAAGAATAAAATATATGGAGTATTTGTTCTTTTGATAAGAAAATCAATTAAATATTCTCACCATACCAAACCAATTTTTAATAAACTGAAGAAGGGCAACTAAACCCAAAATGCTTTTTTATCCTGATAAGAAAATCAATTAAATATTCTCACCATACCAAACCAATTTTTAATAAACTGAAGAAAAGCAACTAAACCCAAAATGCATTTTTATCTATAATGAAAAAAGCAATAAATTATTTTGTTGTTACTGCAATGTTGGACTGGCTATTTATTGATGCTCCAGACCAGGGTTGCAGAGTCAGATGGCAAATGATCCAACTCTGACTCCACCTTTTAAAAAAAATCCAATTCTGACTCTCTAAAATTTGTAAGGTCTGACTCTGACTCCAGGCAGTTTAAAATTCCAACTCTGACTCCCGACTCGACTCTGCAACCTGCTCCAGACACATTTGGCTGAAAAAACTGTTAGGTTCATTTTACTAAATAGAGTCATCTCTCTCCTCCTGTTTTTTGTTAAAAAAATTAATTTTCTAATTTCTTTTCATTAAACTGAACTTTTATTTAGTGATGTTTGAAAATACTATATTATACTATACTATTACTATTATTATATTATAGCTTTATTTTAAATTTTGTTTTAATAGAGTGTGAATAAATAAATACCAAAATCAAAAAATGCATATAAAAATATTTACTATTATTTATTGAAATATAAAAAAATTATTTACTATTTCAGAAAATATTTCTTCTTTATTTTTATCACTTGATAGCGTTTTACATGAATTTTTAGCAGAGATAAATACTATAATCTAATTTCAACAGGAAAATTTCAGTGTTTTAGAGAAGCTATTTAATCAAAAAGAGGCAATTAAAAAAGAACTTCCAGAAGATTATTCAATGAAAACTTTATTTGGATACAACTACATAATGAAATAATAAAAATAAAGACTATAATTTAAAGCTGAAGGCTTTAAAATAAGAGGCAGATCTTAAGGAGACTAACTAAACCTTATTATTGAAATAATTCTGCCCTCTTTTACATAATTAGATTATATATTGTAGCATATTTGAGTGAAAAATAAATGGCATTTTTTGGCACAAGGATGAATTATAAAAAAGTATTATCATTAAATGATAATACTTTTTTATAAAAAATGATGAAAAAAAAAGAGTGAAAAATAAATGGCATTTTTTGGCACAAGGATGAATTATAAAAAAGTATTATCATTAATTTAAATGGATAGAATTATATTTTATCCATTTAAATTAATGATAATATTGCCCCTGATTTACAAGAATTCGACTTATGAGCAATTTTCAGGACATATGTCATACATATAAATAGAATTAGAATATACAAATAGTTATAGTGCTTTTATAATTTGAGTTATATATAGTAGCAAGTGGTAATATATTGTCTTTATTGTATTATCATTAATTTAAATGGATAGAATTATATTCTATCCATTTTAAATTAATGATAATATTGCCCCTGATTTACAAGAATTCAACTTATGAGCAATTTTCAGGACATATGTCATACATATAAATAGAATTAGGAATATACAAATAGTTATGTAAATCAACACAGCCAAACTTCCCCTGGCAGACAAAGTCTATATTAAATTTTTCTACAATTATTTTTGAATTAAAGCTATGGTGCCACCTTAGTTCTAAATTCTAAATTTAATTAATTAATTATTAACTCAACAGACGATGGCACCATAGCTTTAATTCAAAAATAATCATAGAAAAATTTAATATAGACTTTGTCTGCCAGAGGAAGTTTGGCTGTGTTGGTTTACATAATTTGAAATGGTTAATCCCCTGATTAGTGTTGATTAGATTTTTTTTTTTTGATTCTTGTAGTTTTGTCTTTTTTATGTTTATAAGATAATATATAGTGTCCTAGTAAACATTAGTAGTGAGAAATCTATAAATGTAGGGTATTTATGGCTTATGACTATTCTACCTTATGAAGGATTAGAATCTGAATAATTAATTATTCTGTAAAAATGCTCAGTTAATTACATTATGCTTATAAATAAAAGATTATGGATAAATACTAAATAAATAGTTTGTGTGTATTGGGAAAGTTGCTATTGTCTAAGCAAGTTGATGTGAAGGTAGAAGGTATGATAGAAAAATTCAAAGACAATCAAGGATTTAGACATTTTCAAAAAATTCATATGCCAAAAATAAATATGAAGGTTATTTTCTTATTAATTTTGTTACATTGATATAGTATAGAAACAAGTAGAATTAATCCTAAGAAAACAAGCACAAGAGAGCTATATCCAAGATAATTCTCTATCTCTAGAAACATTTTCAGTTACAGAAAATTAACTTTCTTCAGCTACAAGATAACATATAGAAAAAAGTTTATTGTTTACATGTAGAATTTTTCAAATTTGTTTCTTATCAATAAAAAAATCAGTGTGGTGCAAGCAAATTTTCATTCGAACAGTGAGAGAACCACTGATCTAAATCATAAGCAGGACTATTTCTTTTATCTGTGACTTTAGTTTTATAGATTTTCTAATTTCCTTTATAATTCCTTTCATATATAAGCATTATCTATTACAGATTGAGTAGTTCTAATCCAAAATGCTTGGGGCTGAGAATGTTTTAGATGTGGAATTTTCGAACAGTGAGAGAACCACTGATCTAAATCATAAGCAGGACTATTTCTTTTATCTGTTACTTTAGTTTTATAGATTTTCTAATTTCCTTTATAATTCCTTTTATATATAAACATTATCTATTACAGGTTGAGTATCTCTAATCCAAAATGCTTGGGGCTGAGAATGTTTTAGATGTGGAATTTTTTTCAGATTTTGGAATACATATTTCGCAGTCAAAACAAGTCTCCAACTTTTTATTAAAAACGTTTTCGGTATTTATATTATACCATTTTCAGTTACAATCTGAAGATGGTATAATATAAATACCAAAAACGTTTTTAATAAAAAGTTGGAGACTTGTTTTGACTGCTAATTGTGCTCGTTATTTAATAGAATATGTTTAATAGAGATTCAAGCAGTTTTTGGAAAGTTTATTTGTTTATGTGGAATTTTTTTCAGATTTTGGAATACATATTTTAATAGAATTGAAATGAGAAAAATTCACTATCAGAGATTTTGACATTTTTAATGTCATTTAAACAAACAATAGAAGATAAATAGTCACAGACAGTTCTCACTAGTGGTGAGATATGAAAATTTTAATAAACAACAGATAGGATGCAGAGAGAAAAATTTATGCAGATACTAGAGAATAATACCAAAACACACCCAGCAGGGGGCAAAACTGATATATTCCAAAACAATTGAAACAACTGCAGAGGAAGATCACAGACCACCAGTCATAAAACTACAAAAACTAATGTTGCAATTACATAAAATAAGTAAATTTAATTAAATGGCATAATTTATTTTTTTTAATTTTTTTTTAAAAGCTGCCACATATTATTTTCTTCTTTCATGTCAGTTAATCATCTATGATGTTTCAAAAAAGTTTTTACATAAGGCTTAGGATTAAATTCTCTTAAAGGTTTCTACTGTTTAAATTTTAGATTATCTGCAACACGTTTGATCGAACTTAAATGAAACCAGACAAGACCCCAATTCTCACCCTTCCCATGTTTCAAAAACTCTTTTGTGCACTAAGTCCCTACCCACTTACCCTGCTTTGGAGGGCATTATAGCCAGATCACCACTATTCGAGATATACATTCAAATACAAATACAAGGAAAAGAAAGACTAAAGTAAGTCAAAGTATGATTATGATACACAAGACAGTGTTTTTCTTGGAATAAATAAACAACAAAGCTAAAAGAACAAGGGGCTCACAAATTATAGATAAATTTAACAGAGAACTCACGTAAGCCCTCTACAGCTCTCCACTGGTTCTTACTGATAATATTTGACAGTTTAGTGAATTATGACACCCTTCCCATGTTTCAAAAACTCTTTTGTGCACTAAGTCCCTACCCACTTACCCTGCTTCGGAGGGCACTATAGCCAGATCACCACTATTCGAGATGTACATTCAAATATGCAAATGCAAGGAAGAGAAAGACTAAAGTAAGTCAAAGTATGATTATGAATCACAAGACAGTGTTTTTCTAGGAATAAATAAACAAGAAAGCTAAAAGAACAAGGGGACTCACAAATTATAGATAAATTTAACAGAGAGCTCAAGTAAGCCCTCTACAGCTCTCCACTGGTTCTCACTGATAATATTTGACAGTTTAGTGAATTATGAGAGTGTATACACTATTGCATCATCTTTCATAGCACCTACAGTGAGTCATAGTTCTATCCCAAAGGACTCCTTGTTATGAAAGCAAAGTTACAGATTTTGGAATATTTCAGATTGGGGATACTCAACCTGTATTAGAATTCTATTTAATTTAGGTTGGTAAACATTTTATTAGATTCATATTTCTGATATACAGTGGTGCCTCTCAATTCGACAGTAATCTGTCACCGAAGTGATGTTATGTTAATATTCTAATATATATATACAGTGGTGCCTCGCAATTCATCACTAATCCGTCGCCGAACTCGCAATTCGACACTAATCCGTCGCCGAAGTAATGGCGAATTGAGAAATTGTCGACTTGCGGGACAATATTTCCCATATAAGACTATGTAAAATAGATTAATTCCTTATCGGTCCCCATCCCACTCCCCTAACGGGTGAAGTGAGAGAAATACACTATATTATTTACTTTATTATATGTGGTTTGCTATTGTATAATAATATTTACTTTATTATATGTGTTTTACTATTGTATAACACACTGAATTATAAAATACACTATTTTATACACAACACAATTTATTAGCTCTTGGAAGTTGGAATGAGGTCTTCCAGCAGACATGCTAACAGCCATAATCTTTTCTCTCTGTTGCAATTTTTTTCGTCTTTTTGTTCAATTGTGTGTTCTTTTCGGAATTATTCCTCAGGTCAGTTCTCTTTGAACCCATCCTTACATTTCACTCAGAAAAATAATAATATAATTACAAATTTTTTACTTTCTGAAAAATGTAGAATTGAAAATTAACACAAACAACATGGGCAAATATCAAAGTAGCCCAAAAAGAACTGACAAATAGCAAATGATATTACATAGTTCCATGTACGCACATGCGCAAACCTGCGAAACTCAACTTCTTCGAATTTTGAGACCGACGAATTGCAGGATGTCGAATTAGAAATGTAGAATTGAAAATTAACACAAACAACATGGGCAAATACCAAAGTAGCCCAAAAAAAACTGACAAATAGCAAATGATATCACATAGTTCCATGTACGCGCATGCGCAAACCCGCGAAACTCAAATGTCGAATTTCGAGACCGACGAATTGCAGGACGTCGAATTAAGAGGCACCACTGTATTATAAAAAATTTGAATCAATAATTCAATTGTGTTATTTACTCATCTGAAAAAATTATATACAGGTAGGCCTCGATTAGTCTGAATAATGGGTTCTGCAAATTTCTCGCACTATTTGAAGTATTAGCTATATGTAAAATATGGTAATTGGTTCTTGCATTGCGAGATTCCAGCCATTAGCCAACCTCACGATGAAAAACCACAATACTAACTGTGTAAGAAATATTTATTTTCATATTTTACATCATTGTTTATCATCTAAATTAATATCTTACCAGGAATTGAATCTCATACCATCGTCAAACCAACCGCTAATCGAAACCAAAATAAAAATCAATTTTTATTCAATCAAAAATCTTTACCATAACAAAGCTGAATAATAGTAATGTTAAATGGCTAACAGCAAAAAGCCCATCTTTCTGGTGTTAATCCCTTCAAAGCCAAGTGACTGTTCTTGGACTGCTCCTCATCCCATTTTACTAACCAAAAATTAACATTAATTTGTTAATTGATATCATAAAAGGGTACAGACCTTTGTTAATAAGACTGGTTTATGTTTACAACTCGCATTAATCAAATATTTGCTTACTAAGTGAAAAACAGTATCATTTTTATAAGTCGCACTAATCAAATATTGCATTATTTGAACGCACTAATCGAGGCTATCTTGGAAATTGTACCTCTTGATTATCTAGTTCATTTGGAATGTTTGTTCAGTTTATGATACAGAAAAATCCCTGACTTACATAAGTAGATCGTTTTGCAAAACCTTACATAAGTCAAAACATAAATATGTTGGAGCATACTTTATATAGTACTAGCATCACAAAGATTATAATATTAAAAATATATGTCACAAAGATGTAACATTAAAAACAGTTATATTAAAGAATAAGCAGGATGATTTATGATAAAGCAGTTTCTTAATATCTTGGAAGATCTGGATTCAATTCAGAGTCCTATATCTCCAGTTTTTCAGGAAGGTTCTGAAACTGGATCCAGCTTTTTTTTTTTACCAAAATTAACCTAATAAGCACAAAATACATATACAGGTCAAACACTAATTTTCCAGCATACTTAGTTCCAGAGGGGTTGCCAGAATAATCATTTTCCAGACCACTGAGGTCATATAATAATAATAATTCATCAATACACTCTAGGCCACTAATTATACCACTCCTATGTCTTTAAAGCTCAATGGATTGTTATAAACTTAAACATTTACTGTAAAATTTAAGTATTTGAAGCATGATGCTTGTTATAATCAAATCATCATATCACCAGATTGGCTAAAATTATATTAGTAGTTATAGACATTATTCATTATATCTAAGAATGATAAAATGTGTATATGCTTAGGAATGATTTTGTGCATATACATGTATTTGTTTGCATGTGTGGTGTATCTCTCTTAATTTCTTAGCTTGGCATATACATCATGAATGAATGAATATAAAAATACAATAAAGTATTTATCCCTTAATTTTTTCCTTTTTTGTTCAGTTTTTTTATACCCTGCAGTATGAAAAAGAAATATTACATGAATTTTTAATAAGGTATTTATAAAAATACATTAAGTAAGTTAAATATATGTTAAAAATAGTAAAAAGTAGCAGAAAAATATAGTTGATCTCTAAAATAAGTGTGTACCATCTTGTTTACATTTTTAAAGAATTAAATGCAGTGTAGATTTATGATGCATTTACTATTTAACAATTTCAGTTTATCACACACAGTATTTTAAATACTATATCTAGTATTTATAAAAACAATTTTTTTAAACAAATTATGGTATGAAGAAAATATTGTATATTTCCAGATACATTTATAATGCAGTTTAGAGATAGCAAAACATTGTATTGTTTATATTGCAAGTAGTTATTTTTTTATTAAATTTTAGTATAGAAACTACAGTACTATTTACAAAAATAAATAAAGTACAGTAAATTGATAAATTGTGAGCTGATACAATGATCTACACTTCTAAAAAGATTGGTATTGATTGATTTTCATTGCCACAAAACTAATAAATATTTTTTTCTACAAGAGCTATAATTTTCTTTTTGAATGTTAGCACAATTATAGCTCCTCCCTTATAGAAAAAAATGCTTATTGATAATTATTCATCTGCTTGAAAGAATATAAAAGTTATTGTACCAACAAATTTTCAACGAAGCTCTTAAAAATAGTATGTTCCTATGCATTTAATAACTCTTCCATTTTGATACTGTAAATATGGTCTGCAACCATAAATTTTCTTGATCCTAAATAAGATCCTTTACCTTTTATCTCTGCTTTGTTTTCTCTTCCTGTTTTAATTTATACATTTTTCTCTTACATTACATTTTTCTCTTATCTTACATTTTCTCTTTTATTACTAGTTTTGTTTGTTAGTCTCCTTCTTTTACAGCTGAGTAACTCCGTTTTATCTTTGTGATTGGTTGACTGTTATCATTGTTAGTCTCCTTCTTTTACAGCTGAGTAACTCCGTTTTATCTTTGTGATTGGTTGACTCCCTTCTCCTCCTGTTATCATCTGTTTTCTCTATAATTTTTCTACATAATTGTTTGTTTTGCTAAATTTCTTCACCCTCTCCCAAGCTCCCTTCCAGTTTCCTGTTTTCTGTTTGTAGATTATGTCCATTCCCATTTATTGCTTTGATTGTCTGCTTTTCATGTATCTTTTCATTCCACATTTAACTTGAAGATGGCCTCTCTGAATTGAAACAGAAAGTACTTGTCTTCATGTAATTATTTATTAATAATTTTGATGATTAAAATCTTGTTAATTTTGTATCATTGCTTATTGCATCTTTATTTTGAATTTTAAATATAATGAATAACTAAATTTTGATGATTAAAATCTTGTTAATTTTGTATCATTGCTTATTGCATCTTTATTTTGCATTTTAAATATAATGAATAACTACAAATAGTGTTTCCAAATTCCTGACATTTTGGAACCTTCGGGAATCGAGAACAGGAAATTGTATTTCCCGAGAATTCCCGAAATGATCTTTTTTATTTATTTTTCGTTGATCATCTGTAATAATGGCTATATGTGGAATGAAGCGAAAGTAGTAAAATTGATTCCTCCGCACACGCAACAAACCATTGTTGAGTCTTTGGAAATAACACGCAGAAAAAGCAAAGAATGCTTAATAAACGATAGATTGGTGTGGGAGTTACCACAGGCATGGAAATTCGCCCTAACTAACAACTAGAAAACATCACACGAAGCCGCTTAGGTTATTTCGCTTGCAATGACGTCACAGAGTATTTCATGCACCTCCGTTATATATAAAAAAAAATGACTCATGTTTTATTGTTATTTTATTATATCGCATTTTATTCCTATTTTTATTATTATATTGTATTACATTTCTAAACTGTATGTTATCTTTATGTATGTTATTAACGTATTAACTGTATGTATGTTAACTCATTTTAAACTTCTCACATAGCCCGTTTTAAACTTGTTCTGTTTTTCAAACTTTGTATAAATTTTGTATTAACAGAAATTTCAAAAGGTTGCCATAGCAACCAGCATTCTTTTATTTATTCTTTGTATCAGAACTCCGCCTGATGATGGTTTGTTAACCGAAAGTACTAGCGGAAACTTAGTTTAATAAAGTTTCTACTGCAATTTAGTGCTGTTTCTTATTCTTTCGTGAAAATATTAGTTAAGCAGTATTTTGGACATTTTTAAAAAAAAATAATGGCTATAACAGTAAATACAGGAATATCTTGATTATCGCAGTTTTGATTATTGCGGTTTATAATTTGATACCAAAATTTGAATTATTGCACTCAAATTTGAATTATCGCGGTCACACAACCAGAATTATATTTAGTTCGAATCGCCACTCTCCAAGTAGCGCTTTGTTTTTATCTGATAGTGCCTGCTCACATTCAGCAGTAACTATCCTCCTCTACTTGCTCTTCCGATCTTGCTCACCATTCACCAGTAACTATTCACCTCTACTTGAAGTACGTATGTGGATTTCATTTCTCTTCTTATTTCCCCTACAGTGAATGCTAAAAAATAAACAAGGATGATATCAAGGCTACAGCTATCAAGAAGAAACATAGAGTGATCAGCTTAGAAGATTATCACACTCAGCACATTTCTTTTTTACCTTATACATAAAATTTAATTAACATATTTGAAAAATCCTTGGCAGTGATCACCCATTTTACATGAATAACTTATCCCGATTATTGTGGATTCGATTATTGCGATATTTTTCATGGCAACATTAACCGCGATAATCAAGGTATTCCTGTATTAATAAAAACCATAGAGAAGGTGGGGCAAATGAGGTTCGTGAACCCTGTGCAATCTTAAAACTTTACAAGAATACAAAATCTGACACATTCAATTGCTTTCAAGGTCTGAGAGAAATGGGGCTTAGAACAGTCATAAATATAGATGTCTTTCCTAATTTGAAAATCATAAAAATATATGAATAATTTGGAAATCTTTCGAATCTGAAGTTCAGGCAAATAGCCCCCTCGATGGCAAATAGTCCCCTCGATATGGTCAGCTTTATATATATATATATGTGTATATATATATATATATATACACACATATACTGTATATAAGTTGATATATATATATTAAGTTGACCAGTATTTTTAGCATTTTTATACCCAATTCAGATGGTATAAAGTAAGCAGAATTAATTCCTAAACAGACTTATTTTAATCCAGATTTCAACAAACTGGATTTATTAGCCATTCACACTAGTTAAACTAAACAGATTTACTTATAACTGCCTTAAAAAAATTACATTGCACACTCGTGTTCAAACTTCTCATTATAAATTATGCTGTGTGAAATTATTGTGCTGAATTTTAATGCGGTTTCTTGCAGTAAACAATTATTTTAATAAATTGAAGAAATAATATATAAGGTTTACTTTAATATTATACTTAATTGCAAAATCACTTATATTTCTTCTGATTGGCAACCTATAAATCTATCAGATATAGGTCATGTGACTTGTCAATCATTAAATTTTACTTGACATAATCATCAATATTCTCTCTCCAGAGATCAAGAAATACATGAACTTCCTCAGACCAATCTTCTGTCCATTTTTTCTCTTGAAAACTATTTTCCTGATTTACATTGCCCATTGCAGGTCCATCAATGACATCATTCCATCGAGTTACATTGTCCATGTTGAATTAAGTGAAGTAGCGGACTGCGTGGAAAGCTTATAACATCACAAACTGACTTAAGCTTCTTCATAGAAGTGAATTAGGCTGAGTTACTTTTTTGAAACTAAATTGGTTCAGTGTTAAATCGATTCTGTTCACACCACAAATCTTAAACTGGCTTTGTTATTTAGGCCAGCTTAAAGTTTACCATGTGAAATGGGTATTAGAAATATGGACACTTAAAATGATATGCACTTTAGAAATTATAGATATTTGATGCATATTGTATATTCTTTATATATCAATAGAATTACAAATATATAGGTAGCCCTTGTATAACATAGTGAATAAGTTCCTAAAAAATGCCATGTTGTGTGAAACCATATTATATGAGACCTGAAGCCAATACAAAAAAGAAAGTTACATTCCAAAACCAATTAAGAACAAATAATTTTCTTTAATTCCATAAAAAAAACTTAAATTTTAAAAATATTAATAATATAAAAGAAAAAAATATATACCTAAGACCAAAATATATATATACACATAAAACAAAAAAAGAAAAAGTGTACAGCCTATGTAACATTCATTTAATAATTACATCTTCATTATCACTGTTCAGTTAAAATGAGAATGTTTTTTTCTTTTAAAAATATCAACTTCACTTTCTGAACTTTTTCTGCATTTAAAAGTTTGTGTATCTTCTGTTCTCTTTACAAAATCTGTAATCTAACCTGCTACAAAACAATTGTTCCTTGACACATACGTGAAAAAATTTATGAATGAAAAAATTTTTTTCTATTTTATGCTCCTCTATTGAAGAATTAAAACATAATTTATTCAAGAACTGAATGCTTGGAATACAAAATACTCAATGGTCAACAATTAACTCAATTTCAAATCGAAATTGAAAACAGACTGCATATCATCCCTCTCATGGCAAACTAGCGAAATTGCATTTATGACTAATTTTAGCAAAGTATTTCCCAATGATTACATTTTATGTGTGTATTGTGTGTCCATAATGTGGATTTATAAAAATTAATGAAAATGTTTTGTATTGTAAGAGAGTAAATGTAATTTTCTAAATATGTCAAGTAAAACCCATGTTGTAGAAGCACACTGTTATATGAGGGTTTCCACAATTTTCTAATCATGTTAGAGTGAAACCTTGTTGTAGGAAACAGTGTTATACAAGGGTTAACTGGATATAGTCCAAGAAATGTCATTAAACAAATAGAAAGATATAGTCCAAGAAATATCATGCAGCAAAGATAAAATAATCATCATTTAATTGTTATATTTTGATAAGTTATATCCTACCTATTTATAATGAGGATCTAAATGAACATGAAAAGTACATAGAGGTAACAACAAGAAATCTTAAAGAAAAAATTCTTGAATATAAGACAGAGAAAAAATGGCAATTTAAGAACAGCTATTGCAAAAAGATTGTATGAACATAATATACATATTAATTGGAAAGATGCAAAGGTTGTCAAATTTGTAAAAAAGGACTAATGAAAGAAGCCATAGAAGTAATATAGAGAAGCCAATATAGTAATTTAATTAATGAGCAAATAAGTGATATTATCTCTCAAGTCTAATTTTATATTGAGTTGTTCGGAAAGTAATTTCGTTTTTTCGTGAAAATGAATGACAATTTTTTTATAGTATATAAATATTTTAATTAATTAACAATTTTTTTATAGTATATAAATATTTTATTTAATTATATATTGACATTTTTTATAGTATATATATATTTTATTTAATTTTATATTGACCATTTTCAGTCCAACACATGTTGCCTTCTTTCTGGTAGTAGCATGATTCCATGCTCATAGGAATTTCTGATAATCTTTCTGGTAGTAGCATGATTCCATGCTCGTAGAATTTCTGATCTTTACTT
Source organism: Olivierus martensii (assembly GCA_000484575.1). Lineage (NCBI taxonomy): Eukaryota > Metazoa > Arthropoda > Arachnida > Scorpiones > Buthidae > Olivierus > Olivierus martensii. Next base: position 1,057 of record AYEL01070541.1, on the reverse strand, counting down.
GCAAAAAATTGAACTAAGTGATTTTTGACATCCTCATTTAAACTAAGTATATTGCCATGTAAAGAATTCTGTAAAGACTGGAATAAGTAATAATTGGAGGGTGCCAGATATGGTGAATATGGTGGGTATAGTAGCATATCTCCACCAAGTTATAGTAAGCTGCTATGAAGGCAAGTTTATGTATTAAAGTAAATTTATTTTTGAAAATATACAAAATTTGATTAATATTAATAATAATCTTACATTGAATTTTTAATTTTTATTTCCAAAAGTATGATATATTTATTAAAAATATGATAAAATCACTTTAAATAAATTTTTCATTTAATATGCATTTTGATCTATTTTAAAAAATTACAATTCATAAAATGCATTTTTTTTTTTTAATTAGATGATTTATTCTCTCTTCCACCAAAACAACAATTACGGGGAGTAAGTGAAAAAGATATTATTCTATTTAGAAAAGCTCAGGAAGCTGCTATGAAGGCAAGTTTATGTATTAAAGTAAATTTATTTTTGAAAATATACAAAAATTTGATTAATAATTATAATAATCTTACATTGAATTTTTAATTTTTATTTCCAAAAAGTATGATGATTTTTATATATTTATTCATACTTCTGAATAATTTTTTAGGCAATAGGACAAAGTATATTGCCAACAGATGTTCAAACAAGACATCCAACTGTGATTGAATTTGGGAAATATGAAATTCAAACATGGTATTCTTCTCCTTATCCTCAGGAATATTCTAGGTTTGTCAGAATCTTTTAATATTTAAATTGTTTTTTATTTTTAAATATTATAAATTAATATATTGATTAAAAATTTCAAAACAAAAATATATGGATAATTTATATATGAAAATAGTGAGAATTTCTTATTAGTTTAAATAACATTAATTTTCATAGTTTGATTATTCAATCTCATTCTCTCAAAATTCTTGAGTTGTAAATTAAATTCATAATTACTTATTTAGTAATAAAAAAACTATAATTGTTAGAATTAATATTTATAAAACAGAATTGAATCACATAGGATAAAAATGATTAATAT
>AYEL01070540.1:0-43877 GCA_000484575.1 Olivierus martensii | reverse complement strand
AATTGTTTATAAATAAAATTAAAAATATTAATTATTGGTTTAGAAATGATAAAAATTGATGAAATTGAAATTAATCTGATTAAAAAATTTTATTAGATCCTATTTTTTCAGGAGATAGATTCAATTTTCTGTAATTATTTCAAAACAACAACAAAAATTTTATTGCATCATATAAAATTAAAATTATTTTATTAATAATGTATAAAATAATTAAGATATTGCATTAAAATTAGTCAATTAGAGCATTTAAATGTCTTAAAACATCAATAAGCTTAGCATCAAAACTGCCTGGTACATTATGGATTCAGAGTTGGGCACCAGTGCATGTGCCTCCCTGTTATTCTATTAAAATAGAATAGAATAATATATGCATTATTTATATGATGCTGTTTTTAGGACTTAAAAACTTAAAACTCAATAAAAAAATATTAAATTTGGATTCCACTATATAAATTTTTTCTTTAGCTGTTTTTAGGACTTAAAAACTTAAAACTCAATAAAAAAATATTAAATTTGGATTCCACTATATAAATTTTTTCTTTATTTTTATATTAAATATTTATCCATATTTTTCTAAAGATATTATTTATATATGATTTAATATATATTTTCAGATTGCCAAAACTTTTTCTATGTGAGTTTTGTCTCAAGTACATGAAGAGTAAACGTATGCTTTATAGACATATGGTAAATTTTTTCATCCAAATGCATTTTTTTAATGATGATAATTATATTTTTTAATATTATGAATGTATATTCTATTTATTATTTTGATATTATGAGATACAAGTAGTTTCTGATTTCACAAGTTAATTCCTTCCTGGAATCAATTCATAAAGCAGAAATTTCCCATATATAAAACAGAAGTTCTATTCTCAATAATGACATTTGACCATAATAATAACAATAATAAAAATTAATATTCAACAAGGTCAATAGTTAATGATTAAACAATGATTTACATATCTAAAGAAATGAAAACATGTTTTAAAATCAAGAAAATTATATTATGAGGGCTGTTCAAAATGTAACTTTCATTAATTTTTAGCAGGGAAGTGGCTGAAAGGTTGTGTGTGCATAGCTATTTAAAGTGATTCAGTATCTGTTGAGTCAAATATGTTTTTAATTTACAACTATTGATTTGCATTGTGTAACCAGTAATTTAAAATGATTGTTATGATCAATCTTCCTGCTAGCTATGAAGTGCATACATTTATTTATCATGCTGCTTCTGGAATTTATGCACAAGGAATTACAATCAATTTAAAAGTGTATTGTGAGACATTACAAAAACTTTTGAGAGCCATTCAAAACAAAAAGACATAGTATGCTAAGTTCCAACACCATTTTACTGCACAACAATACAGTAAAATGGTGTTGGAACCCACATAATGTTTTCATACTCAAGAAATGCTTCAACATTTCAACTGGAATTTGTTTGATCACCTGTCATATATTTCGATCTTATTCTGAGTGACTATCTTCTTTTCTGGCACATGATAAACTGGTTGAGCACACAACACTTCAAAGCAAGAATGTAGATGATGCTGAACTCACAAGTGGCTGATTTCTTTGATGAAGCAATTGAGAAGTCGTTTCCCAATATGACAAATATTTAAATTCAAGTGGAAAATAAATGGAAAAATAATTTAGATATGTAAATGTTTTTTGCTGATCAGAAATTAATTTCCAAATAGGCCTCATAATAAAAAATTATTTTTCATACAAATGTTCAAAAGTTTTTATTTTTTATTTGTGAGAAATGAATAGATTAGCTTTTAATATAGATGAAATACTACCTTTAGAACAATCCTTGAAAGATATCTATTTATATGATATTCCAATGAAACTATGGTGGCCATAATGTTCTATTTCTATTTTCTGATACAAAATGGGAAAAATCAAGATAATCTTGATTTTTCCCATTTCGTAGCAGACAACATTGTGTCTACTAAACTGAAGTATCTGTGAACTGTTTTGTATAGTTACATATGAGATTTGAAATATTATATTTATGAATGTTTAGCATTTATTTATTTCAATTAATGTTCATATTTTGATTTTGTTGCTACTTTATTTTTGAAAAATAATTTGTAAACAGGAAACTTGTAAATCAAGAACCATCTACATTAAAATAATGTAGTATAAAATTTCTATAAAGTGCATAAATAAATATAGGTATAAAATATCTATATTTGCATTTTTTATTTTGGACATAGTAATTTATCTATTAGAAAATATAATTTTATTTGAAAAATCAGTTATTTCTTTATTATATTAATACAAAGTTATCAAAGTCAAAATTGTGTGGGACCCAGTATTGATCATAAATCTTTTGGAATGAAACGAGTACATTTCTATGCAATTGAATTGCTGAAAATCAATAGAAATGGTTAGGCTTTACACCCAGAAGACTCAAGATCAAAACAGAGTTTTAATCAATGAATTGAATTAGGCTTGATGTTTGGAGGAAAGAAGACAACCTATATACATGTGAGATACAAATTACTCATAGTTTAGATAACAATTTATGAATGCTGTGAAAGCAATATAACACAAAATAGAGATGAATTTATATACTTTGATTATGATTTAGGTCTGGGAAATGACATAAGTACAAAAACTTAGCATGATATAATGGAAATTGGGGATTATTATGCTTCCTAATTATAATGGAAGTGGTTTGTAATAAATCCTGATATAAACTGAAAACTTTGTTTTTTATTTCTATATATTAATATGGCAATTTTCTGAAAGAAAAATTGATTAGGAAGTTTATGTCCTAATCTATAAGAAACTAGGCATAAACAAACATTAGGATTAAATATCAATCATTTTTATCAGCAGAGTACCAGATCATGTCAATATTTTGTGGATCTAGTTGGCTAAGCATTCTCTGATGGTAGATTAAATTGTTTTCTAATATATTTTATTCCAATTTGATTAATACTTGTTTTCCATTAATTGTTTTATTAATTTAACATACTTGTTTTATTAATAATTTTCATTTTATGCTGGCAAAAAAAGAATAGAATGGAATCCCTAACTTGAATAGATCCGATATATGTAGATCTGCACTTAAGTTTAATTTCAATTACCAAGCTGGCCTGAATATGGTATTTTCTGAAATACCTAGATGTGTGAGACTTAAAATTAAATCCAAATTCTCCAAGATAGCAACTGGTTTATCATACAGTTTATGTGCTTATTCTTTAACATAATTATTTTTAATGTTAAAAAGACTTTATGACCCACTAGTATTGTATATTGTATGCTCCAACATATGTAGATTCAATTTATATAAGATTTCACAAAAAAATTTACTTTTGTAAGTTGAAATTTTTCAAAGATGTTGCAGATTCCTTATCTGTTTCTTTTTGTTTTTATTTTAATATTTTAAAAAATAAATATATACTCTTATACACTACAAATGGCAAAATTCGTGTAATATTTGGTTTATGAGTTCCTGCTTAATGAATTCCTAGGTTTGCAAGTTTTATTTTGGTTTGAAGTATCAAAAGTCAAAATTATGAAGATTAATTGAAATAAATAAATGTTTAACATTCATAAAAAAGTATCATTCATTTCATATCACATGCATAACTATTCAATACAATACAATTGTGTTTGTAACAGAAATTGTGTTGTCTGTTACTAAATTGGGAAAATCAAAATGGTGGATTGTGAAGTGGAAATAGCAGATTCTCTTGTCATGATGGTTTTATTAGCATATAAAAATAAATAACTTTCTTTTGTGGATTTAGCTTAAGATAGTAGCTCATCTAAATTATGTATCAATAATAATGAAGAATAAAAATTTCTTTAACATTTATATAACATAAATAATTTCTTTATTAAGAAATTATTTATGTTATTTAATCATTTTAAAAGCCATGTTTTCATCTCTTTAAATATATATGTTTAATGTAATTGTTTAATTATAAACTGTTGATTTATTGACCTTTACTTAATTTTTATTATTTCATTATTGAAAACGGAATTCCTGTTTTTAATATTAAATCTATGAGAAATTGATTTTTGGTTTATGAGTTCTTATTTTACAAGAGCACTCCAGGAACAAATTGACTTGTAAAATTAAGAATTATCAGTATAAATATTTTCTTAATAATGGAATATAATCCTAAAAATTTGAAAAAACAAAAATGGAAATATCTTAAGGAATGTAATTCAAAGACTACACAGCACTACTAGCAGCTAAGATTAACTTTATCTAATGTTAAAAATGTTTTTGGTTATTATACTATCCTCGGGTTATGTTCCAACAGCAACTGAGAACAATTTAAAAATTCAACATGGAAGAATATATGGTTTCTATGGTAATGTAACTCATTTAACAAACATATATATATGATGTATAACGCGACTCATTTTACAAATATTTCCTGTAGATATTAGTGCCTATCTGGTAAAAACGAAAATAAAATAAAATATACAACTTATATAAATAAATAATAAATTCAGTTTCTATATTTCACAATGCACCAATTGTTAATATTGGATTTCCCTCTCACATATTTCCATGGGAGGGGGGTTCCAATGCTGTCTTCTCATTCAATATGTTTTCCATCTGCTTTTTTAATATTTCTATGGATTCAGCCAGATAGGCACTAATATCTACAGGAAATATTTGTAAAATGATTCACATTATACATCATATATATGTTTGTTAAATGAATTGCATTACTATAGAAACAATATATTCTTCAATGTTGAATTTTTAAATTGTACAGTCAAACCTGTTTTTGTGCGTGGGAGAGGGACCGCATAAAAGAAATCGCATAAAAAAAATATCCTGAAACTTCGTAAGCAGCTATAAAATATATCGTTTGCAACATATTTAAAAAAAAATATTTTATGCGGTAAATAGGGACCGCATAATAAAGTCCCACATAAAAAATATGTAATTCAGAATCTCAAAAACCTCACGATGTAGCTAGAAATTGGTTATTCAAACAAGGAAAAATTGAATTTACACACCGGAACATTTTTCGGTCAAGAGGTAGGTATGTATTTTTTTACTACGTTAATCACAGGACGGTTATCAACTACTGTTACTAGATGGCGCAATATGTACATGAAAAGTACTTTTTAATCTGCCGCACAAAAAAAAATCGCACATAAACAGTCGCACAAAAAAAAACCGCACAGAAATGGACTGCATAAAAACAGGTTTGACTGTATTCGATTGCTGTTGGAACATAACCTGAGGATGGCATAATAGCCGAAAATGTTTGTAACGTTAAATAAAGTTAATCTTAGCTGCTAGCTGCTGTATAGTCTTCGAATTACAAGTATAAGTATAAGCAGTTATATTTAATAGCTTATCTTAAGGAATAACTGATACAAAACATACTTTAATGGAAGTGAGTTAATAAATATGGTAATCTCTGATTCTCATAGATCTGATATATGTAGATTACCAAGATGGTCTGAATCCAGAATTAAACAAGATAATTATCATTATAAAAATATATTCTAATGATCTAAATGATCTGCACCAGTTAAAGACTATTAAACTAGATAAATCATTAATATAAAAATATATGCTTAATTAAACTATTATGTTAGAAAGATAAACTAATTTAATTTTTAGAATATACATCAGCTCGTTTCTTTCAAATTTATATCAAAAAGTATTAAAACTATTTAAATTATTTATAAAAATAAAAGCATTTATTCTGTAGGAGTGAAATGCTGTTCTTTATCCCTCTTGTCCTCCATTTTTACCCAGAAGTCACCATGGAAGTCACTTTCTTATTGGCTATATTCATGGAAACGTTGACGTCATTTCCATAAATACCTGGATGTTGGGACTCAAAATTGATGCTTTATGTGCTTATTCTTTGATATAACTATTTTTAATGTTAAGACTTTATGATCCACTAGTACAGTATATTGTATGCTCCAACATATGTGGATTCACTTTATGTAGGATTTCACAAAACTACTACTTTTATATGTTGATCTATTTTTGTAAGTTGAGGTTAGCCTGTAATTAAAATCTTTTATTTTAAAAACAATTCAAATTTAGCTTGTAGTCTTTTTAAATAGTTTAATTCTTTACCTTTCTATCTTATATCTGTAATAGTTTGTTTTACATGTTATTTTGAAATTCTAAGTTTATAAGTTTGGACATTTAGCTCATGTGCACACATGCATAGAAGTGTGTTATATCTGCATTCATATCATCCACATCAATACCCAATCTAAACAATGCCACATATCTCTATTCCTTTGTATTATAACAACTTCCTTTGCAATCATTCCCTTATTCACACACTGAAAGCCATGTATTTTACCAGTTAGATAAATGGAAGGATATTAAAGTATTCTAATGGATCATGGGCTGATTTTGAATCGGGCTGGATTCACGAAGAGAGTCATTATTTACGATGTTGTACACTGACGACGTCGTTAAATAACATGTTAACGATTTATTGTAAATGTTATTCACAAAACCTATCGTAAGCTACTTGACAACTGAATGTGGTGCATCTTTAACATCAAAATTGTCAGAATGAAATTTTACAAACCAGTTTTCACACTGGCATTATGTTAACACATCTTCTTCCTACACTTCACATAACTTTTTTCTTGCTTGAATAGCATTTTTACTTTTTCAGTAATAAAAGAGCAAAACATGCTAAAAATCTCCATTTATTTTCCATTTTTGATAGGACACCAAAAAGAAAGTACTGCACAGAATTAAAAAAAAATTTTTTATAAATATATTTTGAAACATCAGCTGTCGAAATTTACAATGACAGTATGGCTTAGAATGAAATTTGTGGGTAAAAATACAACTAATGCCACTGGTGGGAAAAAACGAAATTACTTTCCAAACAATCCAATATCTTCCAGTAAATGTGTCCTAGCTTTAGGAACTAACTATAATATCCAAATGAACCTAATTATCATGCCTTATTTTAACTCTTGAAATCGTAACGAAAATGACGAAAAACAAGGCATGATAATTAGGTTAGAATAAGGCATGATAATTAGGTTCATGGTTTAAAGTTCCCTTGAAGTTTTTTATTATTTAAAAGTTTAACTATAATATGTTTTATAGTTATCCCACAGGCTCTTAAGCTTATTGCATGCGTATAAAATTTGCTTTTGCACTTGTTTTCTTTTAATGTAATGTTATGTAAAATATTTATCCATATGTTTTATTTCATTTAACTATGTTATGCTATTCATTATTCTTTTTTGTAACTTTTAAATATTTGTATTGTTCAAATATATGTTAACTGAACTTCTGTAGCCTTAGGCTGGATTCACACTGGCCTTGCGACAGCATAAAAATACAACTAATGCCACTGGTGGGAAAAAACGAAATTACTTTCCAAACAATCCAATATCTTCCAGTAAATGTGTCCTAGCTTTAGGAACTAACTATAATATCCAAATGAACCTAATTATCATGCCTTATTTTAACTCTTGAAATCGTAACGAAAATGACGAAAAACAAGGCATGATAATTAGGTTAGAATAAGGCATGATAATTAGGTTCATGGTTTAAAGTTCCCTTGAAGTTTTTTATTATTTAAAAGTTTAACTATAATATGTTTTATAGTTATCCCACAGGCTCTTAAGCTTATTGCATGCGTATAAAATTTGCTTTTGCACTTGTTTTCTTTTAATGTAATGTTATGTAAAATATTTATCCATATGTTTTATTTCATTTAACTATGTTATGCTATTCATTATTCTTTTTTGTAACTTTTAAATATTTGTATTGTTCAAATATATGTTAACTGAACTTCTGTAGCCTTAGGCTGGATTCACACTGGCCTTGCGACAGCAATTTTGACCACAACCGCGACCGTTGCTATAGAAACAATCCCATCAGGCCTCGCATCACCACTGCAAAGAATAGTGTAAGCCAAGCCTGATGGGATTGTTTCTATAGCAACGGTTGTGGTCATGATCGTGATCGCAGTCACAAAGCCAGTGTGAATCCAGCCTTAGGATGTTCTATACATTATGCTGATAACGGTTGCTTGTTCAATCAAAAATGTTACAATTAAATGGTGTTTATCTTTGCTGCAAAGAGTGCTTCATTTAATGATTTCATTACATATTATGTGTAGCTAGTTATGAATTCACATCCAAGAAATTATTTCATATCACAAATGACAAATGATGCAAAGTTTCTAGACTAAGAACTAGAACTCTACTTTTAATGATATAAATTTAAAAGATAATATTTTGACATTTGACATCTGTTTTATATTTTGTCACATTTATGCTATCAACACTTCATTATAGCTCTTATGGTCCTTTGTTTTTATAAAATTGTCCTTCACTATCATTATTACCCAGTGTATCTTATTCACTTATAGATAGTACTAATGTAAAGAGTCTGAAAGTATTTGTGAATGTAATATATTTGTAATTTTACACACTTAACACTAGTATTGTCATATTTAAATAAATATTCATCTATTGGTTATAATGAATTGACAAAAACTAAAACATTGAGGTCAAAAGTGTTTGGGGTGTAATCTTGATTTTAAGGACTGATCCTGAAAATTAGGCAGAGTGATCAATATACAGTCAAACCCTGATAAGACGCCACCATCTGTACGGGGACAATTGCAGTTTATTAAAATATGTGGTATAAAAATTAAAATGAATTCAGAGTTTATTAAATTTAATAAAATACAGTGCATTTACATTTAGCATCCAACCTTAACATTTCTAAACAACTGTATATTTTACAGCAGTGGTCTTCAAACTTTGTCAATTTAAAGAACCCTTATGAGTATCAAATTATTTCGTGGAACCCGGGATCATAAACAATAGAATATTCACAATCTAGGTAGTAGTACATATAAAGAAAAATATTTTAATATTCTTTTATTATATTATAATAAAAGTTTTTTAACTGGCACAGATCATTTAGATCATTAGAATATATTTTTATAATAATTATTTATCTTGGTTAATAGTCTATAACTGGTGCAAATCATTTAGAAAATTGATGCATTTTTAATATTCTACATAATGCATTGGAAACATTTGTAATGATTCTTGATGTCATAGGTTGGCTAATATGAACAACATCTCCTATAACAGACTGAAAACTATCATTGCTAAAAAATCTCAGTGCACATAATACTTAGGTTTCCACATTTATAGTATATGAATGCTTTGCTTTTTTCTGTATAAGGGGAAAGTTCTATTAATTTAAAAATCGCATCTTTAGGTAATATAGCAGTGGTCTTCAAACTTTGTCAAATTAAAGAACCTTTATGAGTATAAAATTATTTTGTGGAACCAAGGATCATAAACAATAGAATATTCACAATCTAGGTAGTAGTACATATAAAGAAAAATGTTTTAATATTCTTTTATTATATTATAATAAAAGTTAAAAAAGTATTACAAAATAAAGTTAATATGTACAAATAAAATTTTCAATTTTAATGACTGGGATGAGCTTGCTTTGAATCAATTCAGAATGCTTTATTTTTTATTTTTATTATTTTCATCATTTTGATGAATATTTTGTGTGTTTTTATGGAACCCTTTCAGACATTTTATGGAACCCCAGGGTTCTGTGGAACACAGTTTGAATAACACTGCTTTACAATGATAGAATGCATGCCGTATATGTACACTACTATATAGAAAACAGTGAGAAAGTTTTCAGAAAGCAAATGGACATAACTGACTTCACCTACAGCAGCAGAGCAAATAACAGAGGAGACTTTCATGAGCAATGGAATGCTTTATTTTTTATTTTTATTATTTTCATCATTTTGATGAATATTTTGTGTGTTTATGGAACCCTTTAGGACATTTGTGGAACTCTAGGGTTCTGTGGAACACAGTTTGAATAACACTGGTCTATAGAAATGAATAAGCTCGTCAACTATATCATTAACTTGAGTTGAGGTAATCGATATATTCAAATAATAAATCTGTCCTCTTCATTGACTAAGAGATAAAAATACTCTTCCGCCATCTTAAAATTGATGATAACAACATGGTGGTGGGGGTCGTTAGCTAACGACGGCAATTAACGTCGTTATTAATTGCGACAAGTTTTGTGAATACGGACAACCGTTGTTTTGAGCCATAACAACGATATTTCGTCATTAGTTCAATAACGACGCTTTTGTGAATCTGAGCTCAGGATATCAGGTATTATTATCAGATAAATATTAAATATTCTAGTTTAGTTTTTAATCAATATATGAAGCTATATTAGCTAAAATTTTTTTAATTATTAATTTCAGTTCATTCTAAATTACATATTAATTTAGAATAAACTGAAATTAATTATTAATTATTAAAAGAATTTTAACTAATTATGGCTCTATCAACTTTCTATTTGGTAAAATATATGAGTTTGATTGTATGAATAAGAGAATGACTGTGGACGAAGTTGATATAGTATGTAGCAATAGAGAGATGTGGTATTGTTTGGAATTAATTTGTAATCTCACTTTGTGCTCACATTTTTACATGGCAAAAGAGAACTGTATAATCCAGTGATCTTTCTGGGCAGTTGGTAGTTTAACTTTGTCATAATGGCCAGAAATTAAGAGCCTGATGAAGTGGTGCCCAGATTTTTCTGGGACTCTCAAGGAGCCATCACTCTATCAGACTATATCATTGTTTGGCTGATCACCAACTTGAAATTATTTTCATGATTTTCAAAGCTCAAAGGAAAAAAACCAGATTGTCAAACATGGATTTAAAACTGTACTGGATATAAGACAGTGAGAATAAAAATGGAGATTGTATGTATGGAATATGAATAAATAAGTGAAAGGGAATGAACAAAAACTTGTGAATGAAATATGCAAATATAGGCTGGATGTGCTCTGTGTGAGTGAAACACATCAAAAGGGGTATGCATTTGAGCATGTAAGGAATGACATTGTGGGAGAAAATAATAACAATAAGTAAATGAGAAGTGATATGAGTGTGCTGATAAATAAGAGGGAAAAAAAGTATATGTTAGAATACAAGTATGAATGACAGAAAAATATGGGTAAGAATAAAATTGAGACTACAGAGAATATTTCTCATATCTGTGTATGCTCCTATAGATGGTACAAATGAGAATGATTTAAGATGAATTCTGGTGTAATCTAATGATTGTCATAAGGAAAGTCATGGCACTGAACAAGTGGACATGGCAGCAGATTCAAATAACAAAATTGTGTGGAAGGATTAATTGGAAAATATGATGATTTTAGAATGAATGACAATGGCAAGGAACTATTAGAGGTCTTTGCTGAAAGAGGATTATTTGTCTTAAACAATTTGTCAAAAAAATTTTTTAGACATAAGGCTATTCATTAATAAACCTAGGAGATTTGTGAGAGAGAGATCTTAGAAATATGATTGACTTGATTATGTATGATGAAACATTGAGAGAGAAGATTATAGATGCAAGGGTGATGAGAGGTACAGAGATAGGCTCAGATCACTATTTGATAATCTCTAGGATGAATCTACAGAATGAATGGAGAAATGTAAGAAGAAAAAAAAGAAGCATAGATGCAAATGAAAGTGGAAGATCTGCATTGAGGCAAAGGATATGAGAAGGTATGAGAAATTGAATTGAATGGATGAGAATAAATGTAATGTGGAGAATGTATGGACACATTTTAAAGTGTATGAGTGAATGCTGCTAGAGAAGTGGTTGGTACAGTGAGAATAGAAGAAAAAGAATGATGAACTGAAATATGTTGTTTCTGAGAAGAAGAAAGCATATTTGGGAATGTTAAATGGAAATGTGAGGGCAGATGAATATAAGAAAGATGAAAGCATTTGTGTTTAAGAGAAATGAAGAATGTATAAGATATGAGGTTGAACTGAATGGGATAAATTTGAAAAGTTAAATAAGTTTGTATATTTGAGAAGGAGGGCTCCACTGATGGTAAGATTATGAGCAAACACTGGATTGAAAGTTATGAAATGTAAGGTATGCTAAGAATGAGAATCTGTCAAAGAATTCTAAGATGGCTATATATCAGAGTGTGCTGTTACTAACATTGATGTATGGAAGTGAAACCTGGATATTGAGGTGAAAGGTATAGAAAGTGCTTTGAGGACAGTGTAAATGAGATACTTGGGAAGTATAGCTGGGTGATGTGATATGGTTGTGTCTCAAATGACAAAATATGAAAACAGTGTGGAATGAAAGCAAGTATGATAGATGCAGTTTGTAAATAAACTTTGAAATAGTTTTGCCATGTGAAACAAATGGGTTAAGATCAATTAAGAAAGCAAGTTTATGTTGGATGTGTGGAGGATAAATGTGGGAAAGGCCAATGAAAGAGTGGAAAGAACAAATGTATGAGTATCTGACAAAATAGGTTTTGGAATGTTTATAAGAGGTGGACATGTATGAAAAAGAATGACTATAGAGATAGAATTGTATGGTACTCTCTAATTGGTGATATTTGAATGTTTTTTTCTCTTTCTTCCTTCTTTGAATACTGCCCACCTTGTTATAAACAAATGTTGATGGATACAAATATAATGTAATGCTATTGTTATTTGACTAGATTTGATTATTTTATTTAGTAAGCAATAAAATTTTCAGTTTTAAAATAATGTTATAAATTTGATTAGGCATTTTATTATTGATTATTTAATTACTAAGCCTCTTTAATCCTTTTAGTGTGATAGATTCCCAATAGTTACTTTTTTTAAATCTTCAATTATTGAATTATTGAAATCTTTCAATTATATTGTTTATTGTTGTTGTAAATGTCACATGCTAACTGCACTTGTGTCTTCTATGGAAAATAAATTAGAGGAATAAAATGATCAGTTAACCACTTGATTTCATTATCAAGAAACCATTTAAAAATATAATTAGCACTATTCTGCCATTAATTTCCAAAATGGTCCCTAATTCTGTCTTCAAATAGAAGCAGATGATTAATGAGAATGGAATCATATTGTGATATTCAGTTTCATTTATATGTCCACAGAAGCTCAATTTTGGTTTAGCTGAATTCTCCACCTTGTTGGCATTTGGAAAATATGTTTTCTTTTTTACATAAGTTGTGGAAATAATAAAAATTCAATTCAGATGGCACAGATGGATGTATCTAGGCTATCTAAATTTGATTTTTTTGTCACTCCAAATAATTTCAACATTCTACTAAAAACTATTTATACTACTGCATTCATTGATTATTAAATAAATATAGTCTATAAAACAGCACTTTCTGTAGTAACATTCGAGAGAACAACTTTATTATTTAGAAACATTTTCGGTACTCAGTACCAACATCAACTAAAAATAAACTATAAGAAAAATATTTATAAAAACAGAACAAAATTATTTATAAAAATTCTAGAATGTTTTAAAGTCACTCGCGCTACATTTAAAAATAAATTCTTATTTTAAAAATAGATTTTAAAAAATTTGCAGGATATACGTACATAATATCCCAAAGTGATATTTCGTAACAACCTAGAACATGATTTAATGTATAAAATTTCCAAAGTTTTAAGATTTAATATTTAAAGTTAAGGAAATAAAAATAGAAATTAAAATAAAATTGAGATTTTTTAAGTTAAGTTTGGTGGTCTTTTAAATTCTTTTTAATTGCATATCTTCATAGTAGGGGGAGCTTTTTTCTTATTCTGTCATTGATAATGCTGCCAGTATTTTGCCTTTTATAAATTTCCATTGTTTCTGCTACAAATATTTCTTTACTTTTTTCTATGTCTTAATATTTTGGTTTTGTCCCCTTTGACTTTTACATTGCTATTGTAAATTTTTTTTGGCTAATGCTGTAGATAAGTTGCCCTTCTTAATATCCCTCTGATGTTCAGTTATTCTTTCCCCTACATTGCAGGTGGTGACTCCTACATAAAATTGTTGTTTGTTTTCTTCTATATTAAAAATGGGAATTTTGTATACTCTGGTTTTTTATGTCTTTTTATACTTATCTTTGTCATTTCTTAATGCATTAAATATTGTTGTATTCCTTTTAACTGCATACTTTATTTTCTACGTTTTAAGCGCTTTCTTAATAGTTCTTAAACTTCCTATTGCATATAGTATTGCCGTGAAATTATTCATTCTCCTTTATTGTCCTTTATCAAGATAATTTGCTATTTATGTTTTTAGAAGTTCTGATATTCTGGAAGGTTATCAGTTTTGCCAATACCTTCCATATTTTGGCCGTATTGGTTGAATGCATTGCACACTATAAATAATTTCATGCCATATTCGTTGAGTTTATTCTTCATATAAATCCTTAATTGGATTTTTGAAAACCACAAATACCTTCATCTGCAGTTAGATTTTCTTTTGGCTGATATGAGTATATAAAAGCTTGAATCAAATGATTTGGTTGGCCTTTGCAAATGTAATTTGAATTATCATTTAAATGAAAATTTGAAAAAATTACTTTGAACAGATTTCTGTTCATTAATGATGGAGGAAATTGATTTGATATAAATATTTTTAGATTAATAGTCACTAACATTTGGTTTGTTTTACTTTGCACATATAGATACTAATAAATATACTTGATGACAGCATCGGAAGTCAGTATTGAGTCTATGGGAGAACTGAAGTTCTTTATATCACTACACCGGTGATATAGTCCACTAAATTATTTGTGATGTTACAGTAAATTGCTATAAAATAATGACAATTTTGACAACTAAGCTATAAGCTTTGAATAAAATTATGCTATTAACAAGACTTTAATATGTAGTAAATTATCTGCATGTCTATAATATATATGATAATCAGATGCGCAGTGATGTTTTGCATATTTCAATTGATTCTAACTTTGTTTTAAATTGGTGGAGAGTTATAATTTTAAGTCGTTCTCGAAAGCCATGATGCATGATCGTTGCATGATTAGCTGTCAAATAAAGCAAATTGCATTGAATGTTTATTCAAAATTGAAAACTAAAAACCCAGATGCATGATTACATAAAAACAAACATCATTCTTACTGATGCTGTTACCTTTTACATCGAAATTGACTGTTTCGTGCACATTAATACAGTCACAAAAGTTTGTAATATGCCCCTCCTGTAGATTCAATTCTGACTTCTGATGCTGTCATCAAATAAAACAAAACATACATATGTCTAATTTTGATGGGCTTTCGCAAACTCTAAATGCTTTTTGGTTTTAAGTGATTCATTCTGCATTGTATAGCTATGATAAAGCTTGATTATCTTTAGTTTCTGTTTTGAAATATTTTATTAGTGGTTTTGGTAAAATTATATTGAAATAATGAAATTCAGTTGAGGAATTGTTCAGAGGTATTGATATTCCCAATTGTTCTTGAATTACAGGCAACTGAGGTATAATATCAGGAAATGTTCATCCTAATTCTTTATCTGATGGCCATTAAATTTTTCATCTGCAATTTGGTTGCTCTTTTTTCCTTTTCTGTGAATGACTTCTTTCATTAGTACCTCCTTCTCCAACTCTGGATGTAATATTTGAGACTTTGCTAGTCTAGGATGATGAGCATCACTAGAAGTAATAGAAATAATGATATTTCTAATGTTATCATTATTAGTTTCTGAAATAATACATATATAAAAGTTACATATCAGTTAAACAGCATCCAAAATTGTTATATATAAAAACTTCTGAATAAAAATTTCATATAATTCATATCATAATTTTTTTATACAAAAATATCATTTTATATTCAACATGTTGAATTATTCTAGGGTACACCTGATATTCTGGGAAGAGTACTTTCAGGCACACTGAGGTACTATGCTTGATATGCTTGGAATGACATTATCGGTAGTTTTTATGACTTTGATATACATATCTGGAATATTACTTGCACATTCAAAAAACAAATATGTTTTACAATTGTTTGTAAATCATATTATAAAATCTTTTCATTTAGAAAATTATTTGTAATATCAGTTATACAATAAAAATCATTCTATCTTTAACTTGAATATTTTTGACAAAGCATAATAAATCATGAGAAGCAATAGAGTAAATGTAAATCACTGTTCTAGATAAAACTAATTTGGATATAATTGGTTCATCTCCAACAGTAGCACACAGAATGAATTCAAGTTCAGAAAAGAATACTTCAGTATTCTTGACTGACTTCTTTCATCAGTACAGAGAAAGAGATAGCTCAGAAAAGAATACTGAAGTATTTTTCTTTATGCTATCACTGTGCAGTTCTAAAATAAAATATAGAAAACAATTATTCTTCAGTGTTATAATATCTTGTATTGTTTATTATAAAATTTGGTTCATACTAAAAAGTTCATTCTTATCTGTCAATCATTGAATGTTATCAAAATTTTTTGAAATATAATTGAAAGCATTTACATTGGTATTTGAAATGTTACTATGTGATTCTAAAATAAATGTGGAGACCTTGGGAGGATCAACTAGGATTCCACTTGTTGTTTTGAATGGTCAATGTGGAGTCCTCACAGCTTATCTGGCCCTTAAAGAACTTGAATAAAAGTCATGAGATTTTTATATTGTCAGTTCTGTTACCACAAACATTATAGAGGTATGTCCCCTCTAGTTGTCTGCTGGCTAGAACCAGTAGGCTGTGTTCAGGTTCTGCAGGTTAGAATGAGAGAATGTTAAATAATGCATGTCAGTGACTGAGATGGCACAGCCTAAAATTAAACATGAGTTTATTTAGTACCAAAACATTTTGCATTAAAGAGAGATTTCATACAAATATTCTGCTTTTATCAAATAGAAAAAGCTTAAATTGTGATAAATGCTTTTTTCAGTTGAAACTATCCAAGTAGCTATATTCTTTTTTTTTCACTCAGACTTCAGCCACATTTCATCAAACTGAACTTCAACCACAGAGAACCCTCTCCACAAAGCTGAATTTCAACTCCCTTTTCTGAACCAAAACTTCAACTGTCTAAACTTTGCAGATTCTAGCTTGTTGACAACTTATTTCTCTGTTTTCTCTTGATATTGTAATCTTAGATGGGTTTTTCTTTTTTCTTTTTTATACTTGAATTTGTTGATATCTAGATAGCAACCATCTCTCCTTACTGGAGAATCCTTTGATTACATTTAACCTGTTCAATATTCCACTCAATGCATACATATCTGTTGGAATACAAGAAGTATTTATTATTAGAAGATATGAAATCATCCCTTTGTTTAGATTTCTTCATATCCCTACACAGTATTTCCATCAGTTTGACAACATAAAAAAAAATGAAAGAAAATGAGTAAAACAAATTTCTTACAATGATGTGATGTGGATTCTCACATAAAATAATGAAAATAGCTATTGTTCAATATTATAATACCTATATTATTTATTATAAAATTTACTTCCGTCAAAAATACTTAAATAAGAACTAAAATATATAAATGAAAACTTTTTACTGTTGATTTGTGAATGCTTCCAAAAAGATGTTTTTTGACAACAAATTTACAGTCCAGAAAGAAGACAATAAAGCTATAGACAATAATGCCTGTTGAGCAGGGTTGAATTTCCTCACTTTCTAGAATATACAAATCTAAAATAAAAAGTATATAATATTTATATGTAAGAATTTTGGCATTCAAAACTTAGGTCTATATTTCCATGTATAAGGTAAATTTATATCTTGGATATGCAGAAAACTTTTACAAAAAAATATAAAAATAACATCAGAAGTATTGAGTGGATCAATAGAAGGATCAGCTCTACCTATATCTGATATATTTGATTGCATTTTAGTAGAAGTTACAGAAATAAGAATCACTGTCATCTGAATCTAATATAAAAACATATAGAGATTATGATAATGAAGATACCTACAATTACTTATTATGAAAAAAGCATCTATCTAAAATACTGTTAAAATATCATTATAATATCTATCATTAAAAATATAACCAAAAAGAAATATTTATCTTCAGAAAAAATTAGGATCATCAGAATCGTCATACTCTAACTCATTTTCAAATCTAGAATCTTCGAAGTTTTCTTCTAAAATTTCTGATATTTTGCTTTTCTCAACCATACATTTTCAACAGAAACCAAAACTATGTCTACACAGCAAGAGCTCAAACAAAGAAGAGGGTACTTTGTTATACATTTAGAAAGTAAATAAACAAAATTTAAAAATGTGTCCCTAGATGGAATCCCTTGTACCAGATCATAGAAATAAGTCTTCACGTGTTAGAAGCAGAATCATATAAACAGAATTTAATTATATTGCTTGCTGTAGAAACAGGCCTGGTCAACAATAGCATAGTGTTGCCCATATTAGGAGTAGGCATGGTTGATAGTGTATTAATAAATGCCTTTCAGTAAGTTTTTAGTTCATGAAAAATCCTGCACCCAAATGCCTTAAATTCATTAGCCAAGATTAATGATAAGATCTCAGGAGCATTGTTGTTGATTATGATGTAAACAGCTTTTTTTTGTTTCTATTTATATGGCTTCAGCTGCCATTACTTTTGATATATTTTTGATATTATTTAAAAATTTATAAAAATTTTTAAATAAGAATGGGATGAAACAAAAATAATAAAAAAATCAAAAATGCAATTTCATTAACTTTCTTAACTCTGAGGAAAAACTGTTTTATCATTATGATGATAAATATTGTTTTGAAGAAATAAACCATATTTTTGCTAAAAGAATTTTTTTCTTAAATATATGTTGTTATAAAAACTTCATTTGGAATTTGGATGATAATAAAAATAATGATATTAATTTTCTTCCTAGCAAAAATGTGATTGGACTCATCCTCCTGCAACAGAGATTTATCGTCAGAATGATCTTTCAGTATTTGAAGTGGATGGTAATGTAAACAAAATCTATTGTCAGAATTTATGTTTATTAGCAAAGCTTTTTCTGGATCATAAAACACTTTATTATGATGTGGAACCATTTTTATTTTATGTTCTAACAAAAAACGATCAAAAAGGATGTCATCTGATTGGTTATTTTTCAAAGGTAATGCTTTTTTATATTTGAATTAAAAATAAATAATTGATAGATAGATAGATAATTTTTTGTATTGCACATATTTTTATTTAATCAAAGCAACTTTAAAACTATTGATATAAATTAAATTCAAATAATAATAAATAGTATATTTAATAATTATCATAAATTGTTTTAATTGTTGAATCCTGAATAATCCCTTAATTACAAGATAGTCTGACTTTATTATGTGCACAAATCTTAGGATTTAATTCTTTTAATTCTATTTAGAAAAGCATATATTTGAAATATTGCTCTTAAATAACAACATTTAGCTATGAAAAGATATTGTTATATATCTGCAATAATCTTTTTCATATTCAGCAGTTCTAAGCTGCCAGTTTTTGTATTTATTCTAGTAAATAGTACTCTCTAATAAATAATGCATCTATTTAGTAGTAGTTTTTTGCATGTTCAAATTTTCAAAAATGTATACCAGCTTTCTTTTATCTTTTATAATGTAAGTTTTATAATAAAACAATAATTTGTATTTTATAGAAATAAAATTAAAATTATTAAAAAAACCAAGGTTTTGTGTTGTGAAATTTGAATAAATATCACATAAATTTTGTTTAAGCAATCAAAAAATAACTGTGGTTTCCAATAAATAGCAAGTTAAATTTATGGGAAAAAATAGAAAGCATGCTGTTAGTTAGAAAAAATAGCTTTCAAATATTTTGAATAATAGAGAAATATTCCAAATAGTACATAACACTAAAGAAAACCAAGATTACATATACAAAATTCACAAATTTAGATATTCATTGGATATTCATAAAATTTAAATTATAAATTCAGTTTTATCTTCCTTTTGCTGTATTTTTTATATATAAATTTTTGTTGTTTTTTTTATTTATTCATTCACATTTCATTTAATTATCCCTGTTATGTAGTATTCCTAGTTTTTTACACAATTGCAATTTCAGATTTTAGTATTAAGTTATAAAGTAATATGAAAGGTCCATATTAAATGGATGTAGTATAATCAGACAAAAATGCTTATTTGCAAATTTTCTAATTTCACACATATATTTGGAACATATCTCTTGTAAATGTTGAAGGGATGTTGCATTAAAAAAATATTTGATATGCAGAATATTTTATATATCAATAAATATATGGAAAATTCTTGAAAATGAAGTTATAAAAAGTTTGATATATGATGCAGATATGTAGCATTCTGGATGACTATTGCATTCTAGAAATTTAGGTCATTATATGACTACATTATTCACTGAAAATGTATTTATTGCTATATTTGAAATTTGTACTGATGCGGGTCTTATAATAGACCAAAAACATTTTACTGTTAGTTAATAAAAGTTTTTTCCTGCTGTAAAGGCTTGTTTTAACTCAGAATTAATTGGGATTATTATTTTCAAGATATTCCATTCTTTGGATCTTTTCTTAGCATAATTGAATTGCCAGTTCACATAATTACCTGTCCAGAGAATGAATTTTGCTCTCCAACAAGCAAACTCTTTGTTCTAGGAACCTAAAAAAAATCATATGTATAAAAATAACATGAATTTGATTCTTTGGGGGATAGTATAGATGTATGCATAGAAGATTTTTATGAGTATTATCCTGATATCACAATATGTTTTATAGATTCTAAATTTGTATCAGATTATTCTCTCTTTTACTTGAAAATAAAATCACAAAGTTTTTAATTAATATTATTTTCTATTTTATTTCAGTTATCATAGTCTTATTTATTTACGTAATAATTAAGTAATGTACTACAATAATAATTTTTATGCCTTCTTTTGCCATCTCATTGTTACATGATGCAAATTTATATTTGATTCAGTACCTGATGACTTGTAGATTCATCATGGAAGTGGAACAAAAAACAATAAAAAAGGTTTAAGAAAATTAAACTTTAAATATTAAAAATTGATTTAATTATTACAGCTAGGCTGAAAATATGTGCCTCCAATGATGATTTCTAAACTTTATTATTGCTGAAATTTTTTTTAAATTATGTTTTTTTGGATGATGATTTGAACGGATTCTATTTGGAAAAAGTAATCTAAATTCTACTATCTTACAAATTCTGCATTCTATTATATTATATTATGCTATTTTTATTCTAGTTTTGGGATGAGATAATTTTATTTTTGAAATTTTAAGGGAAAAGTGAAATTTTCATATGATGTGCTCTAAAATTCATAAAACTGAAAAAATATTGTTGATAATACAAAAATATTGGTTAATTCTGTTAAAATAAACAATAATGCTTTTTAATTGCTCATTGTCTGTTTATTTTTACTGATCACATTTTCTCATTTTTTCATAAAGAACATAAATGCCCTCAGGCTATTTAAAAGGGTGTGGCACTTTTATTGTTTTAGAGTCAAGGAAAATTGCAGCTAAGCCTACTTTACTTCACTGCATGTGGTATTGAGTGTAGTGTGTTAATAAAGCATCTGCAAGCCAATTAGAGCAAAGTAAGAAATATTATAGCTGTTTCAATGACGATTTTTGTATATTGTTTTTTTTTTAATATAAATTCAAATATTTATAAATAAAATTTTATCGAAAAGGAAAAACATGCCAATAAATATATTTTATTAATAATAATTACAATATTTCAATAAATTTATGTTATTTTTGAATTAATAAATGACATAACTTCATTAATTAAAATTTGCATAATATTTCATTTTTTATTGATAATTTTTTTAAATATGGTCTGATTTCTTCATTCATAGTTCATAGATTTTCTTCATTTGTTCAGAGGGCTTGTTGCTATCCAAAAATAACGAATATTTCATTGGATTTGTAAGATTCTTTACAAAAATATTGTTTTCTTTGATCTAATATAAGGAACGAAAGATTGTGAAAATAAGTAAATTAAAAAAAATATTCACATCGATAGAATGAGAATGAAAAATGTTATAAATTATGGAAGTTTCTAAAGATTTTGCTGAAAATTAAGCAAGATATCACAATATGAATTTTTTGCATACCTAATTGGGCTTAATTTGCAATATCTTGCAGACTTTAAGAGGTTAATGAATGATGTTTTTTAACATAAGATAAGTAGAAGAGAAAAATTTTTATTATAATAAAACAGAACTGTAGAATAAAATTATTCTATTTAATTGCTTCTTTTCAAGAAAGTATATCTAAATATTTATTTTTTGTTATTTCCATAAAGTGTGATTAATAGATATGCAGCCAATAAAATGTTGCTGCTTGCAATTATACTTTGCTGTTCTTGAAAATAAAGTTTTTTATAATTATTTACACCCTCCTATATATTTCTGTTTATTTTTATTCCATTTCAGTTCTGGCTGACATTCTTCTATCATTGATGTTTAATTTGCATTCCAACCATTTTCAATTATAGTAGACTCCCAGTTTATTAATTTCTCTGGATAATCATTTCCTTGGATAATCTGCAAATTACTCAAAAAATCAGAATTATTGACAATGCATTTAATATTAAAAAATAAATGTATATGTAAATATATTCAAATATCTATGATTTATTGAAAAAGCAAATAAGAAATTTGTTTATTTGCAAAAAGAAATTATTATAATATTTGTGATTTTAATTTGATTCTAATTTTGATCACTAGTTAAAAATCTTAGATATTACATTCAAGAAAAATATTGATAATTAAACATCACTTCCAAATTATAGATAATCCTGGCTAATTCCAGATAGCAAATACAATAGACTCCCAAGGAATTTACTGTATTTGCTATTTAGTAATCTTGCTTTCTAGAATGATGGAGCAAAAACTATTTATTTTTTCTATAAATCAGAGTATAAAATGAAATACTTTTATGCTTTCAGTTTATTGTTGTTTTTGAAGAATCATTTCCCATGATTTGTATAGTTTTGTGAAACATCCTATATGTTATTTTTTTATGTAAAATAATTTGTATTTGGAAAAAAATATATAATATACAGGTGCTCCTCTATTTATAATGGGATTATATTTTGACAACACCATTGTAGGCTGAAAAAATTAAATTGAAAATGATCAACAACAATAATTTGCATCAACATCTAAGAATTACCTCTCCTAATATCCTCATCTATTTTTAATCTGAAACTGAATTACTAGATAAATGCATATGGTGTTTGTATTCAAACAAATAGTGTATTTATAGTTAACATACAACAGAACTTATTTAATAGTAAAACGAATGAAATATAGTGAAATTCAGTTATGATGAATATTATGGGACTTGGAATAATTTTTCATTATAACTATTATTTATTGTATCTGAGAATATAAATCATCTGGAATTGAATCCAGATCTCCAAGGTGGTAAGTGACTATTTTATCACATAACCATCTAGCCTACTATAAATTTTTACTATATTTTTAGCCAATATACTGTGAAAATAACCAGATGTGGAACAAACTGTTACAAATGAATGAGCTGATGAGGGTGTGTTAACACCGAAAGTGCTTCTCAATAAAGTTATTTCTCGTTATCTTAAGAAGTTTATTTTTGGTCTGCTCAAAAGCGCTGATTTTATAGTAATTGGATTAACTTTATAAATTCTGGATTTGAGAACTTTTTAAAGAATCAAATATCAAGAAAATCAAAAGTATCATTACTCACACATCAAAAACCATTAATTGCAATAAATAAATGCTAAATATTCATAAATCTGACATTTCAAATTCATACAAGTTTATTTGTAGCTCTACATATGCTACAAAATCAGAAAAATCAAAATGGTAGACTATGACATGGAAGTAGCAAACTCTGTTTGCTATGATTTTATAAGAATATTATGTAAATAACTTTCTTTCCCAGATTGTACCTAAAGAAGTAGTCCATCTAATGAAAGCTGATCTAGTCATTTTTCAATGACAATAGAATAAAAATTTTTAAACATTTGTATAACAGATAATTTTTTATTATTATACTTAGCTTAATTTTTAAAGATTCAGTTTCATATCTTTTTTGTAAATAAATCATTGTTTAAGCATAAACCATTGATTTTGTTGACCTGTACTTTATTTTATTATGATCAGATTTCATTGCTGAGAATGGAACTTGTTTTTAATATTCTTTCTGTGAGAAATAAATACCTGCTTTATGAGTTCTTACTCCAAAAACAAATTAACTCATAAATTCAGGAACTATCTGTAACTGACAGTTTTTCTTATAAATGTGAGTCTGCTTAGTATGTTGTATTATTTATATCGTTTATGCTGTTTAGGGTGCTAAAACACCTAACAGCAGTTCAGTAATAATACAAAAATTTTATTCTGAACATACATTTATTTTTTGTTAAAAATAATCAATTTTCTCCGGTATAGAGAAGTTTATTGTTTTATATAGTTGCTCAGTAAATCATGTTTTATATTATGGAGTATGAATTTTTTTTTATCATCAATAATTTATGTTTTGATAAGAGATGCATACTATTTACCTTCAGTAAAATAGCAAAATGGCCAATTAGTAATTTTAATAATAATATATACATATATTTTTTCCATAAAAAATACAAATAATTGATGCTCCTGAATTATACAATGCCATATAAACAATGCTCATCTCTTTAAATTCTTATTGTTTCAGAATTCTGGGTGATATAATGCCAAATAAAACAGAATTTATTTTAATAAATATTATAAAATCTCAATTTTGCAACATTGTTTCATGCCAAGTGATTTTATTTAAAGTGTTTGAAATCCAACTTTACAGCTGATGTTCATGGATTTGGACATCTGTGTTTAGAACTAGCTTGTGTGCACTCATGTATCCATTGTTATTAAGCACTTTATTGATTCTTCATTTGTCTTTCATACATTTGGATAAATTGTTCCACTTTTCTAGGTTTTGTTTATTTTGCTTTTTAAAAAATGTTCGTTCTTTTGAGTATCATGGCAAGTAAAATGAGAAAAAATATTGTTTCAATTGAAAAAAACATGTAGACTTAAAATGAATGCATAAGCCAAATAAACAAAATACAACATACAACATTTAATAGAAAATTACTTGTTTAGTATTTGTAACAAAGATTTTTTTTTCAAGTAACTATTTATATTTTGTAGAATATTTTTATAACAAATCAACTTTTGTTGGTATGTTGCATTCTCATTTAAATTAAAAAATGTTTTGTGTTATGCAACATTTTTGATTAACTGATTATCATTCACTGCTGTTTAGATAAAATAATTGAGGCTTTGTTAAATTTAGAAAATACATTAATAAAATCCAAAGAATTATAATTTTTAAATTTTAATAGACAGTAATTTTACTAGGTATGATATATTGAATTTTTTTATATCAAATGTAGGTTATTTTATGTTTTCTCTAACTATTGTATTATTTATTTATTTGAAAATATTTGATTTTATAAAATTTTCTTTACATTTATTTATATGCATAAAAACACAATAATATAGTACATACAATAACACCTCTTTTTAATTAATTCCATTATAACAAAATATTCTTCTTATAATGAAGTCATTCATTTGTACATCAGTTTATCTTTATACAATCTCATTGTGATATATAAATATTTCTGAAATAACAAAATATAAATTATACCTCTTCAGAGAAAATACACTCCTGTAACAAAGTGTAAGAAATGGTAAATAATAATGCAGTAAATATATACAATGCCTTCTGATAGCTATTTTTCGACTGTGTTTGATATTTTATTGGCAATGAAATTGTAATCTACAGATAAGCATAATGCTTGATATCATTTTACTTTATTTACTGGCTTTTTATGATAAACTATGGATTTAAATTTCTTTTTTATTATTGTTTACTGCTTTTTAGTTGAAAGTAAGTATTGTATTATTTTAATTTGTCATGCAATTGAAACAGCTATTTTATTACAATTATAAATTACATTGATTTCAAAGACAAGAATTCTCATATTAGTAGCATTTATTTTTTAATTGATATCTTTCCATGAACTTTTGATAATTATTGGTTATTTTATCTTAAATACTAAATTGTCTCTTTTAGTGTATTTTTTTTCATGGATGGAAATTTTTTTGAGATATTCGCTTCTTTTTCTTTCATTTTTTTAAAATAAACTTTAACATAAAATAATTTTTATTCTGATGATGCCTGCACTAAATTTATAATATATTATGAAAAATCCATCTATTCTGATTATAAATGACAAAATATTTCATTAATATTCTTGAATTGCAGTGGTATAACTTCAAAATTTTGGTTCAGATGCAAGAAATTAACACAGAGCCCTCATCAAGACAGGGAACTGGAAGGTATTGTAAATAACACAAATAATTATTTGAATATATTCATTTTACAATATTATATTCATTAAAGAAAGGCAAACAAAAGCAGAAAATATAAATTTTACAAAAATAAAACATTTTTATTTTATTATATACAAAATGAAACAAATAATATTAAATAATGCATACATCCTTTAAAAACATAATGATATTTACATATATATTACAACAAACTTCTCTGACAATCTAATCAAGAATTGTCCATATATAGTTATTTTTTTGCATATGTCTAGTCCCTTGCATTTCAGATTTTTTTTTTGTTGATTACAAAACAAATATTGTAATGTATTTTCTTTCTCTTTGGGAATCCTAGAATGGCTCATTTTGTTGTTAGTAATTTTTGTAGTATTTTTTTATTAATGATATTAATTATTATTATGATTATTATTTTTGCTTAAACTCCACTGTTTTTAAAAATTTTAACTTACAAGTTGTTACTTGGAAAAGCTTGAGCTATCCAAGTTTATTTTTATTAAAAATTATTATTTGAAGCATTGTATTATGAAGCAGACTAATTGGTTTATGTAACTAAAGCTGTAATGAATGGTTTGTTGTTTTATGTACAAGAGTTATCTGGGTCAATGTGTACTGGATAATGTAAAATATTCATAAAAACAAAAGCAAGATATATAAAAGGTATTTATAAAAAGTAACAAATAATATACAACAACCCTCAAAAATATTAATTAAAAGGATACTCAATAAAACCAAACAAAATAACAAATACAACAAACAATAATCATATTGAAAGACATAACCCTAAAAATGAAATTCATAAAAATAGTATAAAAGACCATAACTCATATACAGTAAATAAAAATATGCTAAAAGGAAAATTGAATACAAGCAATCTCCAACTTGTAGATTTGACATATACAGAAACATTTATGAAAGTTAATTTTAGTTAAGGAGCCAGGTCCAAACCCAACCTCCTCCTGAAAAAATTGAAGGTGTGAGATTCAGAAATGAATGTGAATCCTCCAAGATGATAAGCAACTGCTTTATCACATGACTTATGTGTTTATTCTTTAATATAACTATTTTTAATGTAGTTTTTGTGACACACTAGTATTCTATAACATATGCTCAGATATATGAGCTTCTCAGAAGCCAAATTGATTAACTCCATTTATTGTAAATTTCTCAATTTTACTACCAGGACATATGATTAATGCAAATATGTGCTTGAATATTAAAATTGAGAAGTTTATAAAAAAATGGAGTTAATCAGTTTGGCTTCTGAGAGGCTCATATATAAATTCAATTATGTAAGATTTTGCAGAATAAATCACCTATGTAAATCAGGAACCACTTGTACAGGTAATCCTTGATTTACAACATTGGAGTTTAAATTGAATCTTGATATCATAAGTTGGAAATGCATAAAATCTATGGATTGTCTATTGCCAATATTTATTTTTACACTCAATTTTATTGTAATAAACTTAACAAACACAAGAATACAACAACCATATTAATTAGGATACTTTCTATATATCAGACCATTGTTCAGAAACTCAAATCCTTTGTCAATGGCCAATGTATGTGTGGTTATAAGTTGAGGACTACCTGTATTGCATAAAACATAAATCTCTGATTAAAAAAAAAAGTGAGAATAATTAAAATTCTCTCCAAGAAGTTTTAAAAGATTAAAAACAGAATGATTAAAATGGACAATAAAATAGAGCACTTGAATAAAATGTGTTTTATAGTAAATGTACAGCTGGAAAGATGACAAATTGGTTAGGCTTTACCAATCACAAGATATTAATGAATGAGACAACTGTGTCCTTTATAAAATCTTGCTAGGATGACTTCCTTACTCTTGCTTCTACATTAAAATAATTTCTAATAGTTGATAGCTGGTTTGATCTCAAAGAACTTTTTACAGTTTAGTTGTTCCATGACTTTGTGACAATTGCAACAATTCATTAATGAAAAGTTTCAAATCACTAATATAATAGGAAAAGGTAAACAGAAGGCATCGTTGCACAATCTCTTTTAGATTCAGTGCCTGCTTGTTACAGATAATCTCTGTATACTATTTCACTGCATAAGTTTCAAAATTAAACCAAATAACTACTTAGCACACACTGCAGTTTTAAAATATGCAATTTTAAAACTGCAGTGTGTGCTAAGTAGTTATTTGGTTACAGATAATATATACATTTACTAAATAAAGAATGTTAATAACCCAAACTTGAGTTTATTGAGTTTCAAGTGTAAATAATCTGTTTTCTTTTGAGAAAGCTCAAGCTTTTTAAATGAACACATCAAATAATTTAAATAGATAGATATGTTTGGTTAATCATCACTTAATATAAAAAACCATATCACTTTCAGTTTGAAAAAGCCCTCCTCAGTGGAAATACAATTAATAACTGCACATTAGAAACAGAAAATAGAAAAATATTTAAAGAACAATTCAAAATAATTTAAATTTAAATTGCATAGCTTTTAATAACATATTTCAATTGCCTTGGTAACATTCATAAGTAAAATTGATAATATGATAAATTGCTATAAGAAACAGATGTATAATAAATATACATAAATGATTTTTGTAAAGTTAAATAACCAGAATGAAATGAAATAAAAACAATAAAATATATTAAAATATGGCACAGTATTATAAGCAATAGTAAAGTATACCAAATGAAATCCATTGCTATGATGTGGAGGGTTGACAATAGTCCAGCAGTAGGATTTTGAGTACTGAAAACATCTTATAATTGTTAACCATGGGTTATTATTACTGGGATATTATCAGTGTATTTCTCATTGGCTCATTTAGCTATCTGTAACTCTTCTATAGTTGGACATTCATAATTATTTTCACATCATTCCAGTAAACTTGCATATCTGAAGTGTGAACTCTTTTAGCTAAAACTATTGTTAAAGAGTCTTAGGCTCCTTTCACACAGCCATCAACAATGACCAAAGACAGACTATTTATTTCACTTATTGCTTAGCTATTCACATCTGTCTGAAGAAGACTACAATAATTTATATTTAGCTTGTGCAATCTTTTGCTTTAATAGTCAGCAAATATGGATCCATTTGAGCAATTCTTCAGCTTTCTCTTTATAAATTCAAGAGACAAATGATATGTTATATATAATCACAATTGATGTTTCATTCAAGTTTGTATTTGCTTTTCTCCATGGTTGGAAATGCAGTGGCTTAGCTACAGTTTGAGCCGCTCAGGGCAATTTCTTAATTGCCTCCTTTCCTTTGGGAAATACATAATACACATCAAATCTATTTTAACACAATTTAAAAATTAAGTTTAAGAAAAGATAATTTTATTTTTTATTTATAAATTAATACAAAATCACAAATTTTTTTTTAATGCCAAAAATACCATCTGGGGCAGACCATCCCCTCCTCTCATTCCTAGCTAAGCCACTGTAGAAATGACAGTGATACTTAAACAGGGAGGGAGTGTCAAGTTCACAGTAGCTTGTCATATGAGTTTCTAATTAATTGCCTAGAATATTCATGTCTGATTGCATGCTTAAGAATGATATTACACTCATTTTCTTTAGAGGCTGATATAGTGCAATGATTATTTCTTCTCTTAAGAAGAGCTGTAATGGCTGCTTTTTATAATCAAGTGGGTCTGCACACCATATTAGGATCAGAACAGGGAAATACACTTCTTTCTTAAACATATATCATATTGTTGAATTATGATGTTCACTAATGTGATGTTCCAGAGAATAATGTTGTATCCATTCATGTTTACATCTTTTATTCAATAGAACTATCATAGTGTCTAAAATAATAATGCTGACATCAAGTCCTTAATCTTGTCCTTCAGTCCTTCTTGCTTGCTCTCTAGTAGACACATCTCAAGCCTAGAAATGTAGTTTCTGAGAATATACAGCATCCAACAGAAAGATACCACTCACAGTAGTGCCAATAGTGGAACTGCTATTTTGATGGCCCATCATGTTCTATCTTTATCAGTTTGCCTTAACATGATTCTTCAGACAATTGCTATTTGTCTTTCCATTGCTATGCTCCATCTATCTACCACCTGATCTACCACTACTGATAAAAGAATAGATGGAGCTAACTTGATATCTCTGATGGATCAGTTGCTTATGACAGTTTCTACTATTGGGTGATTTCAACAAATACCACCATCTTTGGGGCTCTGATGATATCAATCATCACAGTAGAACTGTTGAAAATTATTATATGAGTATCATCTTGTCTTTTTCGGCACAGGAATCTAAACTTTTTTCCACACACTTATTCAAACTTTCACTATCTTTGATACTCCCAGCCATCTACCAAGGTGGAGTTAGAACTTTGGTGATGACCTCCTTAGTAATGACCATTTTCCCTCATTCTAACACCTTTGGGGCCTGGGAATTGTCACCTATCCCACCCACTGAGATGGAGGATCAAGTCTGCAGACTAAAAGCTTTTCACCAGCCTTTCTTCCTACTCTGTAGCTAGAGAATCTAGATACTGATAACATGATTGAAACTCTCACAAAGTTTGTAGTTGATCCACTTGAGATATATTTATCTTTTTCATTTCTTGAAGAATAGAAAACTATTGGAGCTTTTGTGTAGGCTAACTTTTTTGCACGTGTCTTCATTAATGTGTTTGGCAAGTTACTTATAGCATAGGATGCTGATACATAATCTCCCTGGTTTTGTTGTGTGTATATATTGTCTATACTTAAGTGATCTTCATTATGGGTAGTCTTGTCTTCCATGCTTTCCTTGGCCTTTGTATAGATCACTAGTAGAAATAATTTCATGTACTTATATATTTTACCACATTGGATGATTCTATTAATTTTCCACTTTCTTCTCATTTTCTTATGTACAGTGTGTGAAAATTCTTCTACAAAAGGATTGAAACACTGTCGTTTCCTTGGCCTTTGTATAGATCACTAGTAGAAATAATTTCATGTACTTATATATTTTACCGCATTGGATGATTCTATTAATTTTCCACTTTCTTCTCATTTTCTTCTGTACAGTGTGTGAAAATTCTTCTACAAAAGGATTGAAACACTGTCTTCTTTTAGATGATGAAGCCATTTGACCAAGAGAGAATTATAACACGGCTGTAAATCAATTTCCTTTATACAGACATCACATAATTCCCATTTTTTATATACAGATATTAACATCCATGAAGTGTATTTCATATTTGTCTTTTCTTCCATATTAAGGTTCACACTTAAGATTCCATCCATAAAGGAATCTTTAATCTGTTGTATTCTTACTTAACCATTCCAAGTGATAAAGATATCATCTATGTATCTTTCATAAAAACTGGTATAATTTATATAGGATTAAAGAATTTTATTTTCTGAAAAATCTTAGGATCATCTCAGTCAGACTTCTGAACATCAGGATGCCTGTGGATAGGCTTTTTAATTGTTTATGGAATTTTCTATCAAATGTGAAATATAATTTATAATAGATAATGTCTGTCATATCAGGTATAATCTCTGCATTCGGATTATTTTGTAATAAGAACTCAAAGCATCAGAAATGATTCCACGGAAGATACAGACTTTGGAAATCTAAGATTGTCATACTCTTATCCAGATGTGGGTTCCTTGCAGAGAGTTTACTTAGAAAGGATTCTGCAGATGTTACTGATTTTCCATATCCTTCTAGCTTTGAGATACACCATCTTGTTAGGGTACTTTCTAGATTGTAGAGAGGTAGCTTGTGCTTTTCCCCTTTGGATCATATTGAAAAGTGTTTCTTGTGCATTTTGATTTGATGACCCCTGAAAGCAATAAGTTGACATATGATTCTTAAAACTTCCATTCTGTTTTGAGCATTTTCTTTGTGCTAAAACAGAGTTATACAGAAAGAGATATTTTGGGGCAATTTTAACTGATGTTTGCAAAAATTCATAATCAAGGTTGTTATTACTTCCTCAGGCAGAAATCAAACTTAATCTTTCTATAAACTTCTCAGATGAGTCAGTAGTTCTATTATGACCTCTCATTCTATGAAGACATCACTTACTGGTTAGAAATAATTTTCTTGATGTTATTTAGTGGTGAATCAGTTTTATCAACAATAAATCTCACATTGACAGATATCTTGTGTTTTTTTACATAGGCAAATAGATATGGTGGCTTAGGATTCTTAATTCTTTTGACCCTCCTTAAGTCCGTAAAACTTACTATGCATAATCTTACCTAACTTTCTCATTAATTCTTGTATAGGTATGATTTAAATGATCAGACATCAATTCTTCAATAAATTTCACAGCGGTTCTTATTATAGGCAAAAAAGAGGTGTTCCAATAGCTGATCCCCTAGTAGAGGGTCATGGTGGAGTTTGTTATTAGGTATAAAAACAGCAAGTTCTGAGCTGATATGCAAAAACTATGAAGTTATATGTCATATATATTAACAACATATGTATGATATAGAAAGATGAGCAACAGGTCCAAAATCTGTATCATTTAATGAACTCTTCCTTAAGTCTAAGATTAAAACTACAATTATTGACAGAAGAATTCCACTTCTTGAATGTTCAAGTTATTATTCAGAATCCAGAATATATAACCGAGATATATAAGAAGCCATATATGCTCCCATTCTTATCTCTGCCTATTTGGAAGACTCTTTCAGTTATAAGATGTCTGCATTCAGAGCCTTGTTCAAAAAAATTTTCACATAATGCTTCACATGAGGATCAAGCAAATGAGTTCGAACATATTAAGGTCTATTAACATATTAATTATAACCTAAGTCTTAGGAATGGATTTTCTTATAGGACTCTCAGTGGCAATTATCAAAAAGTAAGAGATATGTTTTATAATTCTCAATCAATTTGATTTTGATCAAATTCAAATGAGAATCAGTTTGATTCAATATCAGCACTTATCAGCATCAAAACAACATAAAACTTATCAGTTAACTTAACTTTAGTGCTATAAGAAATGATAAGGACTCATATAATATGATCTCTAAGTTGGGAATGTACTCTATCCCATTATATAATTATACATAATCTATAAAAGCAAGAAGAGTGTATCAGAAGGGCTAAGAGAAATTTTGCCTATTATATTAAAGGAGCATTGCAGAGATATATATTTATGAAAGCAAACAATTGCATTAATGTTCTTACATTACTAAAGTATGCAAGAACAATGTAGAGATATATTTGGATGATGCCTCCATTCTAAATCCTATCAAAAGAAATGCCTTTAAAAACGTGATAGAAGAAAAAAGAAGATATAATTATGTAATCAATAAGAATCTTCCAGAGGTGTTCCTTACAACATAGCAATAGTGTATAAGAAATAGTGTATAGACTAATGTTGGTGTAATCTTAATTTTTAGAGTAGTTTTGATGTTATACATAAAGCGTCTATTTATGTAGAAATTAAAGCTGTTCCTTAGAGAGGATTTATATGTAAATATAGTCAGACCCCGTTAACACGTAGTTCAGTAATACGCAAGTCTGCTTAACACGTGGTTTTACCATGGCTACCTTGATAAGCAATTGCTTTGTGATATCACTCCTAGACATCTTTGTCATTAAATCTTGTGATCACTGAGATTAGCTGCACATTCAACCATTTTGTATTGGTCAAATCACACAAAAAATTTATATCATTGTTGGTGAGATTAGCTGCACATTCAACCATTTTGTATTGGTCAAATCACACAAAAAATTCATATCATTGTTGGAATTTATATTATTACTGTAACTCGTGGTTCACTTAACCTGTGGTTTAGTAATCATGGACCCCGAATATCATGTGTTAACAGGGTTCGACTGTAATATTAAAAAATTTCATAATTTGAAATAATTAGTTATTATTTAGCTTATTTGTAATCTAGCAATACAAAAATTGATTTTTGCTTTTTGAATTTGAAGTGTTCTATTGTGATATTTTGTATGTCAATTCTGATTTTGTGTACTGGAGATGATTTCATATAAGACTGAAAATGTTTTAAAATAAGACTTATTTTTTGTATTTGGAGTTTGTATATGGATATTTCATGCATCTTATAGTTAATGTATACCAAGTTTTTTTTTAATAGTGTGCATTAATTTTTTTAACAAATAATCATTGCTTTTAGTCCATACTTGCATAATAAGATAAAAGAAAGAAATTTAAAATAGGAAATTTATATAAAATTGAAATGTAGTGTTATGCTATTCAAATATGTATTATATTAATATAAACTGGTGATTTTATTTTAATCTTTTGCAATCTGTTAATGTGATATTACATTCAAGGTCATTTATCACCAGAGGTTGTTGACATGATATCATATCAGTGGCAGAGACAAACCATTGAATATTTAAATTGCAAATTTGTAGGTCCTATTTACATTAATGCAATTTTCATAGATTATATTTCTTATTGAAAATACAAATCTATGATGATTGTTCCTAAATTTTCAACTGAAATTTTTTATTTTACAAGATTTTTACTAAAATTTCTTTGATTGAATATCTTTTTCATGCAATTAGCTTTTTTTCTCCCATTCCTTCTCTTTATTCTAGATCAGTGGTTCTTAATCAGTGTGTCCCCAGATGTGTCACAAATGTTCTGCGAAATTATGGAAGCGACCCCTATTTGAATGACTTTAGGATGCTTCACATTAGGCATTTTATAATGTAGACAAGATTCAACTTGCATTTTTGAATAAACTATTAATCATGCTTATCCACAAAAGCATTTAAGATTTTGCTAGTTTTCGACATCATATTTGTGTGAGCTAAGCTTTTCAACATTAATGAACATAGAAACTAAAAAACACGAAAGACTTAGGAATATTGATGAAGAAATGAGGCTAGCTTTTTCACATATTAGACTTGACATTGCCCATATCTGCAAAAGACAATTAGCTCAGGCATAGTATTAAACTTGATTTAAAAATGTTCCATTTTTCAAAATAGGTTACTTACAGTTCTTAAGAATATATGTTTTTTTAATTAATGTTTTTTATTATTATTTAATGTGAAATGTATAATTTTTAGTAAAATACAAGTTCATGCATATTTTTGTTGTTTGTTTTATGATCTTACTGATATAGTGTTCTGCAAATTTTCTTTACACTCAAAAGTGTTCCATAACTTCGAAAAGGTTAAGAACCACTGTTCTAGACTAATATATTCATATTGTTCTGATTATA
This sequence comes from Olivierus martensii, assembly GCA_000484575.1. NCBI lineage: Eukaryota > Metazoa > Arthropoda > Arachnida > Scorpiones > Buthidae > Olivierus > Olivierus martensii. The sequence goes on along the minus strand of AYEL01070540.1, from coordinate 8,478 downwards.
TGTTGATATAAAGTTAATTTCTGAAACTTTTTGCTATAATTCTAATTTTTTTAGATGCACTATAAAACTTAAAAATTAAAAAATATATATACAGTAGTCTCTTTAATCTGACACATATGGGACCAAGCTTGTCGGATTTCAGAGATTTGTCAGATTATTGGATGTTCAATGAAAAAATTGGAATTACAAAAACAAATATGCTCAGTTTATTAAGACTTTCCTATCACTACTCTTACTGTTCAAATCTTTCGCAAACCTCTCATTTTTATTCCGATTTTTTTTTTTAATATCATAAATGGTGGCTTGTTCCAAAACCATAAAACGGCTGTTCAAATCTTTCGCAAACCTCTCATTTTTATTCCGATTTTTTTTTTTAATATCATAAATGGTTCCAAAACCATAAAACAAAGCCAAATCTTACGTAAATCACACACTAGCACTCTATGCAGTTTTGGTTATCTAATCATTTAATACATTAAGAAGTCTAAGACTTCTTGATGTATTAAATGATTAGATAACCAAAACTGCGTAGAGTGCTAGTGTGTGATTTACGTAAGACTATAGAAGGTATAGCAGTTGGTAAAAAGGTAATTTACATTTCGAAGCCAAATCATTAAACTTTTCTTCCAAGTCTAGTTTCTTAATTATTTCGCCTTTTCAACCACAGTCAGTCTTGTGTTTTTGTTTTTCACTTTTTCCAATTTGTGACATTATGTAAAGATAAGTAACCAAACACTGATACAGTAAAAAAACACTATTTTACAGTAAACAGTGTACTGAGCTTTAAAAATTATTCCGACTATAATGCCTGCACAACAAATGAATAATGACTAACACTGTTTATGTCATTTTTTATTTTTCTAATATCAACAAGTTGTGATATGAAAATTTCACGTGAGCAGCGTGACGGTTCGCATACCTTCGAACTACTGGAAGTGTCAGACTACAGAGACTCAACTGTACTGTATTACAGATAATATGAAAATATTCATTAATTCTTTAAAATAAGCAATATTATTTATTACTCATTGATATTTTATATCAATATACTTCATTTTTTTGTCAAAAAATGAAAAAATACAGATATAAACAAATATCTCCCATTAAAATAGGTATAGCAGTTTTATTGTTTTATCTCCTTTCCTGTGCTTTTTCTGCCAAACCTACTTTAGTCTGCATATGATATTGATAGTGTGGGGACAATAAACCATCTGGGGTCCAATTAAAGTAAAGCAAAGAATATTGTATCTGTTTATATACATTTTTGTTTACATTAGATTTCTTGATATAAATTCAAAAATTAAAACAAAATATTGAATTAAAAATTATTGAAATGAAGGAAAAGCATATCAATAAATATAAATGATTAATTATAATGATAATATTTTAATAAATTTATGCTACTTTTGACTAATTATACAACATAACTTTATTAATGAAAATTTGCATAATAATTGATTTTTTATGAATTTTTTCAAAATATGGTCTGATTTTCTTCATGCATTAGTTGTTTTATTCAAAGGAACTGACATTATCCAAAAGTAAAACTGGTTTCATTGGATGGCTAATTTTTCATATAAAATAAATCATATATATATATTTTTTTATCTCTATATGGAATGAAAAGTTGTGAAAAAATAAATTCTGAAAAGTTTTTACATGGTTAGAAAGAGGTAAAGGAACATAATAAACTCTAAAAATTTCAAAATATTCCAATGAAATTAAATGAGATATGATTTTAATTTTTTCATATTAATTAGGCTTAATTAAATTAATTCCCAGGTCAGAACCACAGGTGAAAATTTATATTTCTGGCATTCAACAGGTTAAATTGTATACAAGTTGTCCTTAACTTATGATATTCCAAACTTACAATGACCCTTAAGATATTCCAAACTTGGCTATTTTCATAACATATTGGCTAGAAATGCTTTCTTGCTTGATTTTATATGTTGCAACTGGGGTTCAGTTTTATATTATTTTATAATCTTGAGGACTTGGGCTCAAATCTGGATGATTATACCATTGAAATGATTCAGTATTCCATTGTCTATTGTTACTACTAAAATTATTACCATTATGAGTCTTTTTTCACTTATAATATTTTCAATTTACTATGGGGTTATCAAAACAACCTCATTATCAAAACAACCTCAAGTCAAAGACAAACCTGCATGTATTTTATAGTGCCCCGATTTTGAAACTTTTCGGGGACCGGCCCGAAAAGTCGAACGAGCGGGGAAACACACGAAGAAGGAAGCTCTGATAATGTCATAATAAAAAAAAGAACTCTGATGACGTCATAATAAAAACGTTATATAATTAAAACGTAGGAAAAGGGAAAGTTTTACATTGCATGTATAAGAATATGTTGGGACTTCAAAAATAGACGTTTAAAGCGGGAAAGTCGTATGATACGGGAACGCACGAGCAGCGGGAAAGTCGTACGATACGGGAACGCACGAGCAGGGTTTCACTGTATTTATTTTTGAATTTATGTATTCCTTTCTGATGCTAAAGATAGGAAACATGGTTAAAGCATTTTATTATTATTTTTCTTTGTTTTTGAAAACTGTTTTTGTTACTTAATTTGACTGTGTGATATAATCCCATACAATCAAATTAAATTACAAAACATTATCTTTGATGATATGAATATTTCAATATGGAACAGTCTGGATATTTCCTTAGTTTTAAATATTTATATTGAAGATTGATTTTCTAAATTTGAAAGTATTCCAGAAATAATTTATTTGATTTTAATATAAATTTGTTTACTTAATTATTAAGGTTTTAATAAAGATAGATATTTATCTTAGTTTATACAAGTTCTAATAACCAAACTAATTCAGCCAACTTTCTCTGGTGGATAAAGTCTAAATTTAATTTAGACTTTATCAACCATTTCAAATTTGGCTGAATTGGTTTGGTTAATTTGAAATGGTTAATCCCCTGATTAGTGTTGATATGAGCAAGTTCTAATATTTATTCTACCAGTAAATAAATTTAACTCAGTAGTCCTAATGTTTTACCTTTAATGTTGTAATCCTAATAAAAAATAATACTGTTAATACTTTTATAATTGTATATTATTATCCTGTATGTGGGAAAAATATTGGGTGAATAGTCTTGGAGTCAAGAATAAGTCTGAATTTTCTGTACTGGAATTAATGGAAATTTCATTTTAGATTTATAATTTTTTTCACATTCTAGTAATTTTTATCCAACAAATGGGATATGACATATATTTTAACTTATTATCTTTTCAATAAATATTATATTGCCCTCTTTGTAGAAATACAAAGAGGGCAATATAAAAATGTCATTGACAGACAAACAAGTAAAGATATTTCTACAGTGTGGCAGTACGCCTTGAGAAAAACTGGAAGCTGATAATGCAATTGTGCAGTACTTAATAACTTAAAGTATCCGGTGCAGACTTTTTAATTTAATTTTAATTTTTTAAATATTAGTAAATATAGCTACAAACATTCATAGATTTTTTTGCATACCAGATAAAAATATATCCAGTAAAAATAAATTTTATATACATCGTACATATTATATATAAACTACATTAGTATTATATTTTAACGAAGTTATAGTCACAATAATAATTTTTTAAAAGTTTATGTTCTATTATATGATGCTAATTCCAAAACGATCTAAAAACTTTTTGTATTCTGTTCTAACTGCTGATTATGGTTGTACAACAACTGAAAATGTTCCAATAAAAATTTTTGTGTTACTAATATTCTACTGCAATTTAATGCTATTATTTAAAGGGATATGACATATTTAATTATATAAATATTTGTACAAATAATCTTTGTAATAATCTGTGCAAGTTCCTCGAAAATCTCACATAGTGTAAAGCTATATTATATATAAAATACAAAAAAAGGATGTTATCTTCCAAAAGCTAACAAATATATTTTATTTTTATAGGTATTGTAAACTTAATTTTTGTTAAAAATTGTAAAAAATTTGTTCAGTTATTACTAACTATGATACATATATTCTCAGATAGTACATTAAATTTTTTTCTTCTTTATCATTGCTACACACAGTCGAATAAGAACAGTTTTCTCTGCTGCAGAATATCACTACCTTCAGAACTTTCTTCTGTAATTTCAAGACTTCATATATCTTTTCTTCTCTAGAAAGCCAGTAATCTGGATATGTTTGCTTTTACATGCTAGATCTTTGTGAATTTTCTGGTATAGAGCTAGCATTTTTGAACTTTGTGTTCCTTTCAGGAGTCATAAAATATGGGAATTTCCCAATAATATTTATTGCATAATGACTAACAAATCAACTGCAAGGATTCACAAAATAAATGAAAATGTTGAAAAATTACATCCATATATTATTCATGTATATTCTAATCACCTGCTTTAACTTTTTAACTATGCTATTAATCATACATTTAAGCACTTATTGCAGTTGAGGATAATGATAAAAGTTTTTATTTAACACGTAAAAAACTTTATCATTATCTTCAACTGCAATAAATGTTTAAATGTATGATTAATAGCATATCCATAAATCATTATATCCCACTACCATAATAGCAAAGTTTTCCCAAACAAAAGCTCAAATATTGTGTTTTGTGTGATTTATCTCAATTCTTTAACTGTTATAGCAAAACAATGTTGTAAAAGTGTGTTGTAATCTTGTATTTATTTTACAAGATTGCCTGTATTTAAATTTCAAACTTTAGTATGCAACTGCTTAAACTCTTAAATAATTATAATAATTCAGCACTATCTTGCAGTAAAAACTCTTTATTTTAAAAGCCCTTCATTAACGTTTTCGGTTATACACCATCTTCAGGCATCATCTTAAAATACAACGGAATTCTAAAACAGAAGATTACATGCTTCTTTACAGTTTAGGTTTTACTTTTTTTTCTTTACAATTCTAAACTGTAAAGAAGCATGTAATCTTCTGTTTTAGAATTCCGTTGTATTTTAAGATGATGCCTGAAGATGGTGTACAACCGAAAACGTTAGCGAAGGGCTTTTAAAATAAAGAGTTTTTACTGCAAGATAGTGCTGAATTATTATAATTGCCTGTATTTATTTTATACCTTTACAGAAATAGTTTGGAAATTTTCTGACAGTTGGATCTTTGCTAAAGGATATGAATCAGATATTTTCTGATATTACACTATGCATATTTTAACCTATCATTGTTTGAAAATAAGAAACTTTTTGTCTCTGCTAATTGTTTTATTGTGTGTCATTCTTATAAATTTTTCTCTAATCTGTTTTGATGTTTTAAAGAATGAATTTAAAATTTAGCTTTTTGATAATGAAATATAATCACAGACTTATGCACTATTAGCAGTAGAGACATCTTAACTTAAAAAATGTTTTAATTATAACAAACGTTTTCGACTAATTACAGTCCTCCTCTTCAGGTTAATACACACTCTTACCAAAACATAAACATACTATAACCTACTGTATAAGAGTATAAGCAGTTAAATATTTAGTAAAATTTTTGATAATGATATTAACTATTTTAATCAGAATTATAATTGCAATCAGCTTGCTTTAATTCATTATACAGTATTTAGATTTTTTATTATAAACAATGAAATGCTAATTATTGGTGTTTAGTTATACTATTCTTTGATAATCCATAGCATTCTGGTATTTCTGCAAAATCCTTTTAAAAATAGAAGAATCCACTTATATTTCTGTTTTATTTTTAGCATTTGTTGAAATACACTTATTTTTGTAAACTGGATGAAAATTTGCTTTAAAATAAATAGCTTAATTATTAATGCATTTATTAATTCCAAAATGATATTAATATTAGTCCAAATTATTTAAAATTATTAAAATTCTATCATCATTATCAAAGAATTATTTTTGGCAAATTAAATTCAATATGGATTACCCTTGAAATTTGATTTAAATATTTTCAAGCAGAAGACGGCATACGATATCGGTCTCGGCATTCCTGCTGAACCGCTCTTCCGATCTTATTAGTTTGAATATTTTCTTTATTATTTTTATAAGATTGAATATTTTTTATTGTGAATATCTCACATTGAAATTTGAAAATTAAAACAAAATTTGATAAGAAAATCTTAAAAACAGTATCTTAAAGAATGTTCAATCTTACTACAACTAATAATTTTATGTTTAGAAATCATAAATAGAACAGAATTTATATCAATAGTTGTTACATAAATGAAAGTTCACAATGCAATGATAAGTTGCTATAGACTGTTTACTTAGAGTTTTCTTCTAGAAAAATCATCATGTGAAATGTCATAGTCTTTAATCCAATAATAATGAACACCAAAATATCATTTAGTATTTTTTCCATTTTAACAATGTTTACTAGTAACTAACAGAAGGTCCAAACAAAATTTGAATGGCCAATCAATCAATATTCACTATAAACTTGGTATTGTCTGTCCACAAAAGCCGTGTCTAGCTAAGGTGGATGAGTCCAAACGCGAAAGAGAGAGTCGCAGTTAATATAATGACGGGTGGGAATGGTTTCGGTTATATAATGATTATATTTTATTAGATAAAAATTATTGAATTAATATTATATTAAGTTCTGTTAAATATACTATTTCCAATGTCAAAACTAATCATTTAGCATTTGACATTACAATAAACTTTCATTCAAATTCAGTTATCATGCATTTGAAAACATCCATATGCGAAGCTGTCATCCCTATTTTGTCAATGGACCCGTTCAGTTAGTGCATACGTACTTGTGTCGATGGTCATGGCTAAGCTGGATAGACAGTAGATGTTAATTGCAATTTCTTACTGAAATGCTTTATACTTCATCAACCCCATCCGTTTAATAATATGAGGGCTATTTTTTTTTCAAGGTCCGATTGGTCGCGAAATGAAAACCACAGTGAAAATCAAAAGTGTTTTATTTGGAACATTTAAATACATCTTCCAGCTACTTTTCTACATAGTCGCCGCTCTGACTGAGACATTTGTCGTAGTGTGGTACCAACTTTCCAATGCCTTTGTCATAGAAGGCAGCAGCCTGTGCTTTCAGCCAATATACTCTACGCTGGTCTGCAACTCGTTGTCTGAGCCAAATTTCTGTTCTCCTAGCCAGTGTTTCATGTGAGCAAAAAGATGGAAATCGGAGGGAGCCAAGTCCGGGCTATATGGTGGGTGATCAAACACATCCCATCGAAAACTCTGCAGGAGCTTCTTTGTCGCAGCTGCAGTGTGCAGCCACGCTTTGTCGTGAAGAAGGACAATGCCTGATTACAACATTTTTCTGTGCTTGTTCTGAATTGCCCTTCGTAGACTTTCAAGAGTACTGCAATATGAGGTTGCAGTAATGGTCGTGCCACGTTCCATATATTCCACTAAGAGAACACCTTTCTGGTCCCAGAACACAGTAGCCATACACTTTCTGCAGGAGGTTTGCTTGAATTTCTTTGGTTTACTTGGGGAACGAGAATGCATCCACTTTTGGGATTGCTCTTTTGTTTCTTCAGTTTCGAAATGGACCCATGTCTCATCCCCTGTGACAGTTTTGTTCAAAAATTCTTCTCCATCATCATGGTAGCGCTGCAGAAATGTTAAGGCGGCGCCCATTCGCTGTGTTTTGTGATGGTTAGTCAGCATCTTCGGAACCCATCTTGCACAGAGTTTGCGGTACTGCAGTCTCTTACTCATGATGGTAAAGAGAGCTGACCGTGAAATTTCGGGAAACGACTCACTCAACACAGAAATTGTGAACCGACGATTTTTTCGAATCGCCTGATCCACTCGCTGAACCAGTTCTTTAGTTAACACACTCTTTCTTGGGCACATGCAGGCGGGAAGGGAAGAAAGAGTAACACACTCTTTCTTCCCTTCCTGCCTGCATCATGAACGTCTGTATTTCCTGCTTCAAAGTCCCTGCACCATTTCCGCACTTTGCTGTCACTCATGAAAGATTTTCCATATACATTACTCATTCATCGATGAATTTTGGCTGCATTGCATCCCTCAGCATGCAGAAATCGAATAACAGCACGCACTTCACACTTTGCAGGAGACTCTATTGTGCGAGGCATGTTTACGTCCTCACTGCGCTCTCAGAACTGACAACTCCGTCCGGATGCGATCGACGGGCATACTAGAAACACTGCGCAACACATCTGCACACAGCATCATCGGATTTTCACGGGAGTTTTCGTTTCGCGACCGATCGGACCTTGAAAAAAAATAGCCCTTGTAATAATGATAACATAGTCTAAGGATGGTATTTGAATTTAATTGTAATGAAAAATGTATTTCTTTATTTATATCAGAAAACATGAAATATTTAATGAAGTTTTAATTTAAACAAGGGTCTAATTTGATATATGTATGTATATATAACTCATTTAAAATTAATAAATGTTTAAGTTGTTTTAATTTAAAAATTTATTCTTTGAAGCTTCCTTTGTTTATTTTATTGTTTTTCTGAACTTTTTTTTTTTTTTTT
>AYEL01070538.1:0-14531 GCA_000484575.1 Olivierus martensii | reverse complement strand
CCTTTCTTTAGGATTCCCTTTTCTATGTATTATTATTATTATTATTATTATTTCATATTAGTTTATTATTATTCTTAACAAATATCAATTTAAATAAATATAATTTTCTAAGGATTAAAAATTAAAAACTTTAATTTTACAAGGAGAGGGCGTGGTCTGGGAATCAAACTTTGTGTGGTGGTAGTTTACTCTTCATGTGTTAATATGATAAAATATTAGCACATACTATTCAACCAATTCCGAAAAAAATGGATTCAAAGTTTTCATAGCTGTTATCAGCGGCGGCTCGCCCATAAGGGCTGCAGGGCTGCAGCCCTCCCACCAAGATGAAGACATTTTAAAATTATAGCTTTTACATTACTATACATTTATTTTACAAAAACATTTTTTCCGTTCTTAGTATGTTTATTTTTGAATTGTAGGTACTAGGTACCTCGATAGGCGCTCTGTATATTTTTGAATTGTAGGTACTAGGTACCTCGATAGGCACTCTGTATATATTTTGAATTGTAGGTACTAGGTACCTCAATAGGCGCTCTATATGTGTGCTTGTAGATACTAGGATATTTTTTCCGTTCGTGATAGGCGCTCTGTATGTATGTATTGTATGAGTCAGTGCGATTGCATAGTCATCAGGGCTGCAGTCAGTGCAGACCGAGACACACCGTCAGTGTATTGAGCAGGTGGGGGTAACTCCATGATATATGTTTTTGTGATATGTATATCGTGGGCTGCAAACATTGCAGTCCACACTACGTACTTTAGCTTGTATATATTTGTATCTTATCTCTTTCCACTTTTTTCAGCCCTCCCACAAAAATCATCCATGAGCCGCCGCTGGCTGTTATATATAATAAAAAATGTGCGAACACGTCAGAACGCTGAGTAGCCGAGTTGGTAGCACGCTGTCCGTCGGTGCTGACTTCCGGTATGGGCCGCGGGTTCAAAAAATAATAATAATCGCGGTCTTTTATTATATATAACAGCTATGAAAACTTTGAATCCATTTTTTTCGGAATTGGCTGAATACTGCACGCTTATATTTTATCATATTAACACATGAAGAGTAAACTCAACACTCAAAGTTTGATTCCAAAGTTCATTTCCCAGACCGTGCCCTCTCCTTGTTAGAGAGCTATGTTTATTTAAAATAATATATTACTATTTCTAAACAAGAAGTCATGATATCTAATGATGGAATCTGTCATTATAGTCTAATAAATTGGTTTTTCATTTTTATTGTTTTTAATATTTGGAAGAAAAGACTTTAAAAAATATTTTGTTCTTGATTAAGTAAATAATTAGTTTATAGCCAAAAAATTAAGTTTATTAACTTTGAAAATAAGTTTTATTCATAATGTTTAATTTTTCTGTTCTAATATTTCTATTCCTGATTCTGTTAGTTAGTTGAACTACTAATTATCAGCTAATCAAGCATTCTGAATAATTTTTATCTATTATTTTATATTAGATTCTTTTAATAATGATGTAGTCTGTATTATTTATTTCTTGTTTATTTAGTTGACAATAAATATTTATTTATTTAAATGTAAAAAATTTTTTTCATGCAAAATAAAAAAAAATTTTTTTTTAGAATTTATTATACAGTGCAATACTGCAATTTACACAATAGTATTGTAACAACAGTTATGCCACAGTTTAATGAGATTTAACATCACTATCAAAAATATTATCATCAGTACCTAATTCTTAACAGCAAAGTTATTATATCATAATATAGTGTAAATTTTACATGTATATTATATTACAATACTTATATTGTATTTAATTCCTTGTAGAACTGTTTTAATTTTACCATAATAATTATGTAATAATTTGCATAGATCAATTCAACTCATAAAAATTTGACTTACCAAGGAAGTGCCAATGATGGCCCTCTTCAATTTTTCTAATTTTTATATATGGCCCATGATAAAGTAATACAACACAACTCTCAATCAGTTTAAAAAAAAAAAGTTTAAAGTTTTCTATGTTTTTTATATACTGATTCATAGCAACAATTTAACGAGTGCTGTCATAGCATGATACATTCAGCATTCAATTACTGTAAGATGTGATTGGAAGGATCCGAGTTCAAATCTCATTTTTTCAGATATTTTTTATCGAAACTGAAATGGATTATTGTACAAACTTATTTTTATTAATGAAAAATTATTATTCTGTAATTATTTCATTTGTTTGCTGTACCCTTTAATCATTTCTATTGTAAATAGGGAATACACATGTAAAGGAATGTAATTAATAAACTTTTTTATAGAAAATATTTATTTTAATTAAGTCAAATACAGATTATATTATTTGTTGCCGGGATCCTCCTCAATCTCTATGGCCAATGTGCATTTGTTCAGGTAATATTAATCATAAAAGCATCCAAAATAGAATATTGTTTTACAATGTGTACATTTTATGAACTCTATATTTCTACAACCATATAATGTTTTAATTATTAAGTTAGGAAAACATGTTTCATTGATAAAGGTATCTTTTCAATCAACTTTGATATAAATCAAGCATATAAAATCATTGGTTTAAATACAGCGGGCATTTAATTGATTTAACAACAAATATTCATTAATAAATGTGCTTAGTGTAAAACAATGTTCTATTTTGCATGCTTTTATAATGAGTATCATCCGAATATCACATTGTGCTATGACAATACTCATTAAATTGATACTATGAATTAGTATATAAAGATCATAGAAAACTTTCAAGCATTCCTGAAAAAAAGGATTTAAAGTTGCATCTTAATATTTTATGATACGTTTGTAGGAAGATTACTATAAAATCATAAACAGAGGGGGCCATGATTTGCACTCCCTTTATTAAATAATACTGCAATGAATATGTCTTCCATAAGTTAGGAACCCCTGACTTTGTAATAATTCACTTTTTGCATTATGTTATTTGCTGTTCTTATCTATGTCATAGTGATCTTGTTTTTCCCATTGCATAGTTAATTATATTTGCATCACACTATATAAATAATTATTTGTAAATAAATGATAACCCATAGTTTATGAAAAATGTAAATTGTTTAGTACTCTGCTGTAAGAAGAAAAAATTCCTTGAATAAGTTCTTTGAAAACAAGAATTCTTTCTAAATATTCTAATTTCAAATTTTATTTTGTATAACTTTTATACTAAAAGCTAAAAATAAAAGAACAACCTTGTAAAGTGTCCTTTTCTTAATAAAAATTAGAAAATATCTTTTAGATATTTACAATAGGAGAAAACTTATACATTGATAATTCTAAAGTAAATAAAGAATTAATTTCACACTTCATTATTTATATTTTATCTGAAAATGAAAATAAATAATTTAAATTATTGAAAATAATTACTTTTAAATAGAAGGCAGTTCTGTCATTACAAAAGTACTAATATAGGTTGTCCTCATAAAGTATTCATAATTTCTGCTGTATTAAAACACAAAAAAAATAACAAAAATAAAGCATTTTAGCAGAATTGCTAAAATTGCTTTATTTTTGTTATTGCTAAGTTATTCTCAACTTACAAGCACTTATATTTACAATCATGATGTAGTTTGTAAGCCTTGTGTTTGTTCACTGCACATCACATATTAGGAATCCATGCATAATGGTCTGATATAGTGGCATTTTTCTATTAGTATTTCTGCTTGTGTTTGTTAAATTTAATAATATACTGTATTGTGCTGTTATGAATAATAATAGTGGATAATTGATAAATATAAGGTATTTCTAACTTTTATTGAGACTGATTTGAAGTGAACTTCATTATAATTTTCTTAAATTTTATATTTATATATAGAATTTTATTCTATATATAAATATAGAATTTATATATTATAATATATTCTATATTATATTGGGAGTACAAATTAGTTCGGTCTGTTTTAAAAAGATGGCACTGTCTGTTACGAATGTTTCCTAATGACATCTGATATCGTCTGTTTCAGAGAGGTTAGATATCTGTCAATAATAAACAGTTTATATCGCTTTGAGATTCATACAAAAACCTTGTTTTTTCTGTGTTGAATATGTCAAATTTTGTGTTAAGCAGCATTTGCAGGAGGTTTTAGTTTTTTGTTTTAATTGGAAGAAAAGTGCAGCTGAAGCGCATCGAATGCTTGTGGAAGTTTATGGTGATGATGCTCCAACTGATAAATCATGTAGGGAATGGTTTCGACGTTTCAAGAATAGTGATTTCTAAAACAGTTATGCTATTATCATAAACTCTTCACTTTTTCTTAAATATAGTCAACAACAGTTCAAATTAACTTACTAAAGCCGAAAGTTCTACGGTAATAAAAATTTCTTTTTCACTTTGATGAGCTTTTGAATTGTTGTTGACAATAGTGATTTCAGTGTTGAAGACAAGCCTTACTCTGGACAGCCAAAAATATTGGAAAACAAAGAATTGGAGGCATTACTCGATGAAGATCCGAGTCAAACGCAAGAGGCACTTGCAGAATCAATTGGAGTGACTCAACAAGCAGTTTCCATACGAGTGAAATCCATGGGAATGATTCAAAAGCAAGGCAATTGGGTGCCTTATGAACTGAAACTGAGAGACATTGAAAGGCGATTTTTCACTTGTGAGCAACTGATTCAAAGGCAACAAAGAAAGGATTTTTTACATTGGATTGTGACTGGGGATGAGAAATAGATATTCTACGACAACCCCAAGAAGAAAAAATACTATGCTATGCCCGGTCAATCATTGCCATCGACCTCAACATCAAAACCAAAGCCGAATATTCATGGTTCCAAGGTCATGCTCTGTATCTGGCGGGACCAAAAGAGTGTTGTATACTATGAGCTGCTACAACATGGCGATTCCATTACGGGCAATCGGTATAGGCTACAATTGATTTGTTTGAGTCGTGCATTACGAGAAAAACGGCTGGAATACGAACAAAGACATGACAAAGTTATTCTTCTGCGTGACAACACTCGGCCTCATGTCGCAAACGTCGTAAAAAAATATTTGGAAACACTCAAGTGGGATATTTTACCGCACCCGCCATATTCTCTTGACATTGCTCCTTCTGACTACTGGTTGTTCCGACAGATGCAGCAGAATTTGGCAGGTCACTGATTCACTTCTTTCACAGAAATCGAAAATTGGCTCCAAACTTGGATCGCCTCAAAAGACAAGCCATTTTTCGAGATGGAATTCGAAAATTGCCTGAGAGGTGGGAAAAAGTAGTAGCCAGCAATGGACAATACTTTGATTAATCTGTTCATTCATTTTTTTCTGAAATAAATGCATTTTTGACCACAAAAAAATGGACCAAACTAATTTGTAATCCCAATACTATAATTTTATATATTTTATAAAGAAAAACTTATTTGCATAAATATCTCATCATAATTTTTTCTGTTAAAAACAGTGACATTTCAACAATTTTGTAAAATTATAAACACAAAAACTAAAAATAAAGAATGCATTTTATATATAATGCTAGTTTTAAGATGAATAAAATTTTTTTATTTAAAATGAAAAGAGGTATTTAAGATTTTGATACAAAATATTGTTCAGCATCCATAAGGACATGCTCTTACACAGCACTTCTTCATTTAATTCCTCTGTGAGATCTTAGAAGATAGAATTATTAAAGTTTAAAAATGAGGACAAAATAGGAAAAAGTGCAGGCCTTTTTCAGTTTTCATAATGAGGACATTTTACACATTTGATTGCTCTTAAATCAGCTTTTTTTTAATACTTGAATGGCTTCTATGGACACTGTAATGTAATCATTTTTTTTTATTCATACTAGATAATCAAGGTAACTTATCTGCTTCTTGCTATGTTTATAATTTTAGCTCAAGCTCTAGGCTTTTGTCAAGCAAGGCTCTTTCTAACCTAATCTTTTTTATTGGTTCTTCAGTTTTTATAATTATATTATCAATATATCTGATACACATTTTAGTTGGTCATTGATATCTAGTAGGGCTTCATTTTCTTATTTTTCTAACCATCATCTTGATTGGGACACTAGCCAAAGGACTACCTATGAGGTAAACCTATGAGGTCTGTTCATAATATGCCAGTTATGCCTAAAATATTATAGACAAATAAATTTTTTCAAATTTTTTTAACTCTGAAATTATTTATTTCCTACTGTTCAGACAGTGACCAAATTTCAGAATAATTTCAAAACAGAACTTTTAATTAACCAATTTTATTTAACCAACAGTAATATGAAGAAGGACCATATTAGAATAGTGTTTGAATATGATGCTTTATCAAAATCATAAACAGATAGGTTTTTTTTTTTTTTTTTTAAGATTCAGAGATAGAATTCAATAGAACTTTTTCATGCATTAGTAATTTTTTTTTAAATTTTTCATTCATTTTACATGGCAATGAAAAATTCTAGATACCATTATCTTTTTGCCACATTTGTCCAATTTTGAATCTTTAAAAATTGTCATCTCTAAATTTATTCATAATAAGCCATTATATTTTTTAAAATTCTCTTATTAATTTTGATGCATATTATTTATTCTTACTTGAATTATACATTTAAAAAATAGAACACATTGTACACATTTTCATTCAAATAATTTTATGTGACTTATACAACATAATATTGAATATAATAATGTAAACTTTTGTAAAAAAAAGAAAAAAATATTATTATTACCATCTGATGGGAAAAAATTTAATAATAATATCAAATATGCAATAATTTTATTTAACATTTCAATACAATTTTTTTAACTTTTTATAAATCATATTTTTTTATTTTTTTTTCCTAAATTTATTTTCATTTTCTGTATGATAGAACGAAAAATTTTAATCATTTGAGAGGTTTAAGGCTGAAGTGAATCAAATTTTAAAAGATTTTCTTTTTAATATTTCTTACAGATAAAATTAATTTTTGAAAACATTATTGGCTATTCTGTTAATTTATTTATAAATTGATATAAGAGGTTCTATATTTTGTCTATGAAGGTAAATTTATCAGATAAAAAATAATAATCTGTTATAATAAAGTTTTATCTGCTGAGTTTTATGGATATAGTTCACTTAAATCTTAAATTATTGAATTCTTTCCATGACCTAAGATGCTTCTTTGTAATTTAAAATGTGTGTTATTTTTATTACCTAAAAATATTTCACTTAATAGATTTTATATTTTTTATATACTTTATTAGGAAGGTGTTGATGATGATATATTTAGATGGTGATTTTATTTATCTTATATTTTAGAAAATTTTAGAAATAAAATTCAGTTTTGAATATACAAATTTTATAATTTACCAATTAAAAAGATTTGCTATTTAGCTTTAGCTGTTAACTAAAAACTAAAAAATTCAGATATATTTAACATTGCATCAATCAACAGAATTATTGTAAGATTTGTCAAATATTGTAAAAACGTAGTTTATTTCATTCTTATTTATAAAATCCTATGAAATTTTTCTATACTTTTTTAATAATACTTTTTCATTATTATATTAAAATTAAAAAATCTCTTAAAGTTGATTTAAAAAGGGTTTAAATATCAATTTTATTTAAAATTTTACAGTTTCATTTTACAATAAAATAAATTGTTAGAATTTAAAATACCTTTAACTTTATTATTTAAAATGTTGTTTTATAATTTTATAAATTTATTAGGTTATTTATTATCACAAAAAGAAGGTATACCTGGAACACCAGAAAAACCTTTGTCAGACCTTGGACGTATTAGTTATACTTCTTATTGGAAATCTGTCATTTTAGAATACCTGCACACATTTCAGGATAAAAAAATAACAATAACAGGTATTGTGAATTAAGATTTTATGGATATTTAAAATAAAATTAATTTAATTATTTGTAAATTTAAATAAATAACTAAACATAATAACTAATTTATTTATAGAAATTTCTAAAGCCACTGGAATGACACCATATGATATTGCTTGCACTTTGCAATTATTAAGTATGATTGAGAAGAATGATGATGGAAAGTAAGTTTTACTTATTACTTTTCTATGATTATATTATTTATTGCAATTATATAATAACTATAAATAATATAAAGAGTGATCTTTTTGAAATATTTTATATTCAGATTTATAACAATTTTTTTGAATGGGTAATTCACAAATCTGTTAACATAAAATAGTCTTGTAAAAAACTCTCATAATTTAAGCAATTATGGATTTCTAAATATAAAATTTTGAATATTTTTGAAATTAATTAAGGATCTAAAAAAATTTGCAAGCCATCTTTCAACAATAAAAAGCCAAAAGTAACAAAATTTCCATAGTTATCATCACCATATAATAATGAAATGTAGCTAGATGTATGGATATCCTTTTTGCAATCATTGTACTGATTTCTATAGAGTATTATTGAAAAGGTCTAATCCTCGGATTTCTGTGACAATCAAAATTTTTATTGTTATTAATAATTAAGAAATAAAAATTAAATTAAAACTGTAGTTTTTTTAAAAAGAAAAAATCCATAGGTGACACTGTAACCTATTAGTGGCTTCAATCTAATGATTCCTTATGAGAGTTTGAAGTTTTTCTATAGATACTTGAAGATTGCAATATTAAAATCACAAGATTTCTGTTCATTTATATGAGCAGGTAATGTCTAGTTATTTACAATTTATGATAAAATAATAGCTTTTTGAAATTCATATTAATATATATAAATTTCAAAATGGCTGAGAAAAAATTTAAAGTTTTTTTATACCATAATTCATCCTTCAACCTTTTAGTTTGTGATGTTTGTGGTCATTATTGACATAAATGTATAATGTAAACAACAAATTAATGTCATGTAAAGATTCTTATTACTATTCATACTATTTCACATCAGTTTCCTTTTAATGATTAAAAATACTAAATGTGCAACTATATTTTACAACAGTAAAATTAGAATAATGCTATTACTTAAAAACAGCACTTTCTGCAGTTGAGAATAATCATAAAATTTTATTCAACACCTAAAAGCTAATTTTGGTGCTCGATACCATCTTCAGCCTAGATATTCAAACCTCCAACAGCTTATCATTAACATAAGCTGTTGGAGTGTTTAATTATTATTATAAATTTCCAATCACCAGAATTGATTCTGGTAAAGTGATTTGAACATATTTCGAAGCACCATCAGCTTATCATTAACATCAGTTGTTGGAGGTTCGAAATATGTTTGAATATCTAGCATGAAGATGTATTGAGTACTGAAAACATTAGCTTTTAGGTATTGAATAAAATTTTATGATTATTCTCAACTACATAAAATGCTGTTTTTATGTAATAGTAAAAAATAGGAATATTAAAGAGTAAAAAATAGTTATTGTGAAAGTATATAAAATTAGAAATGTTAGAACTGAGAATAGAGCTATAGAGAGAGTTATGGTGCAATTGTCATTAATATAATACTGGTCAGATCTCCACCTCGCATTATAACTAGGGGGCACTGTAATTTTCTTTCTTGTCAATGTAAAAGTGAAAAATGAGAAAAACAAAGAATTTGCAAAGTCATTATAATTAAATTTTATTTAAATTATAAATTATAATAATCTGTTGAATCTTTCCAAATGAAAAGTTTTAAAAATCATATTTTATGTATCCTTGAGTTATACTCTGTCCCACTTCAAGTTGATAGTGATGTCACGAGTGAGGCAGTTATAGCTCTTTCACATGAAAAAATCATTAGAATAATTTCCTCTATGAAACACTTTAAAAGTCCTTCTGCAATCATATTTGATAATTTTCTCCTCAATATAATATAAAATTTGCGGGTAAAAAAATCATTTCATGAAATTAAAAAAAAAATCTTAAGAACGGAAGGATATGATGTTGTATACTATGTCCTGTAGGCGATGTCATTCCATGATGTCACTATCAACTCAAAGTGGGACAGAGTATAGTGACAAACACCCATAAATCAATTCTGGTGAAGGGGTATCTCAAATTTTTAAAGTAGCCTATCTTGATGTTTATGTATCTTATTCATTTCTAACAAAATTATTTTAATTATGACCAGTTTCCTCTCAAGTAAAATGAAAACTGTTCTATGTTTATTCCTTAATTTTTTGTTTTTAATTATGTAATTTGATATTGCATTATCTGAATTTAAATAAGTCTTTTAATAAACTGTCATTCAAATAATATATAATAAAGAAGACTTAAGCCATCCAGATTATTTGGTTAACAGCACATTTACTGCAATAAAAATCATAGTGTCATGTGTTTGAGAACGAATAGAGGCTGTTCACTTCTCAAATCTGACATCATTCAAAACATAAAAACAATTATCTCTAAATTGCTTTGTTTAGAGAGCAATATATTATAAATTATTAGTTCTAATGGCTCTGTTTAGTGTATTCCTATATATTATGTTTACATGCAGAATACATGAAATTTTATGTTAGGAATGGATGGTTTATGATTTATAAATTTTTTATGATGTAATATGTAAATTATGTACAAACTTATAACTGAATTTATATATAAACTTAAAAAATCTTAGTAAATTTCTGAATTATAATGTGGGATGCCAGCAGGCGATATAATTACACAAGTCTTAGCCTTGCATGGATATAATCAGGATTCTGATACCAGTCAGCATCGGGATGAGACGATACTGACAAACAGACATTTCTGCCTTGGGGGTGATAATGCATGAGCTATAGTGTGAGTAAGGATGGAGGGACACTCAGGAACACAATGACAAACAACTCTTACAGTAAACACCTTGGACCTTTATTACGAGAGAGATTGTTGATTGTTGTAATGAGAGAGATTGTTGAGACAACCCATAAAGGGAGGATAAATAGTTTACAGAAAAATGGCTCCTCGCATTTTGCCCCCTGTAGTGGCCCCTTGCATTTCACCTCCCACATTTCATCCTCAACACATTTCGCTCCCTGTAGATAATGAATAGAATACAAAATTGTAAATACAGACAACTCTCAATAACTCGAATTTTTATTGAAATCCCTGCCCCTTTAGTGGATTCAATGTTAATAGTCTGTGATTGTTTACAAATTAAACCTAATTAATTAGCAAAAGTTAAAAAAGGTGAAATCTCACTTAATTTTCATTTAAATTTTTTTATAATTTTACAATTTATTACGTTTTCTATTGTCTTTTTAAAGATGTAAAAATTTTTTCATTCAATTGGGAACAAACTGTGCTACTGTAAATATAATATGGAAGTAGACTTGTGATATTGCACTTGTTAAATAATTAACAAATTAATTAAAGATGTAAGCATTTTTCAATACAATATTAAATATTTACAAAATACCATACACCAAAAAATGCTTGCTTGTTATATAGGAGATTTAAAGCGAAAATAAAAAAATATGCAGTTTAATCAGTTGTAATGTTGAGAAAACGAACTTTCCAGAAATATAAAAATGAGTAAAAGTGCATTCATACCTCTCGTTCTACTATATGAATATGACATCACTGCAATTAATGCTACTATATAACAAGACCTAAATAAAAAAACAACAAAGAAAAATTATTTCAACGATATTTTAATATTAACTGGTTTATGGTTAAGGATGATAATAATAATAACAAAAACATAGATGAAAATGTAAACAAAATATGAAACACATAATATGCATTGAATGTTGCGAGGAGGAGTTAATTTTCATTTGGGTTAGGTCTTCATTGGCTGGATTTTGTGCGTTCTTAGCCAACAATAGTTCGGTTTTTAGTTTATCTCCTAACTTAAAATGCAGTATGAATTAACGCATATCAAAAGAATAGTCGAAGATTTTCAAAATCGTAATCTGATTGATTACCTTAGAGGCATTGCATACAAATTCCAGTTTTAAACAATAATAATGTGCATTTTTTATATTAAAACAAAATAAATTGGAATCATTAAAAACTTAGTGTATTATTTACATTTTGTAGCCTATTCATTATCTACAGGGGATGAAATGCGAGGGACCACTACAAGGGGCAAAATGTGCTGGGTCACTTTTCCAGATCCTGGATAAATATCTAAGACAGAAGATATCCAGTGAATCTTGGCAGTTTATAAGTTCTAATGCACAACACCGATTGTCCACAGTTCGATCTTCTCACAATCTGATCTTCATCCATCCGGGGTCCTGTTTATATTCAATGACCAGTCTGTGATTTATTGGGGATCTTTGTAGAATGGTGCACTACTCCTGTCAAAACTGATGCCCCAAGATGGAAGTTTCCTCTCTTTTTGCAAGTGGTGTCCAACTCCCTGTTAGTCAGGATAATGGTTGGAAAACTGTCAGTGGGGAAATCTATTAAGTTCCCTTCCTTTGCAGGTGTAATATGGATGAAACTTTGTCTGTATCTTCCAGAAGTTATCACTTTGACTTGTTGGAAATCAGGGAGTTTCTGTAGTTTGCAAAACCTGAATTACAATTGTATTGGGTCTTATGGAAGGAGCTGTCCGTTCTGTCTCTCTCTCTTCTTTTGTCCATTCTCTCCTATTCTTTCTGATGCAGGCAGCCAATCCCCAAGCCCAAGACTAAAACATGACATGTCATCCAAAATTCCTGGGCTTCAATGCATTCCAGACTATTGTTTATTATTTCTTTTTTCAGATGGGGTCCACTATGCTACTCCCTGGACATCCACACAAACACAATCTTTCGCCTACAATACGTAATCCCAGTTTATTTTTGAGATTTACGATGCTGGGAACAAAGTTTCATGCAGAGCAGTGCAACTTGCATGATACTTAATGCTTATGAAACTAAGCATTGACCAAGTTATGAAAATACCAACTGATTATGAAAATAAGCATAGTATTGAAATTGACCAAGTTTCAGTCTTAGAGTTCTTTTCTTCCCTTTACAATTTCTTTATTCAATGTTTTTAATTTTTCTTATATATTGAGATTGCAATTCATATTTATCACGATAACCATCTACTCTAAGATGTTTAGAAAAGGATTAGATACATATAAATCACTGTTATCTCCCAAATTTTGGCCCAGGTGTTTAAGTCATTTCTTGTTGTATAGAAATTGTTTTTAAAAATAATCAGCTTTACCTACATAAACTTTTAATATTTTTACTCTAAGCTTACCTGTTTATAATTTAAAAATACAGAATAAACATTTTGGATGGATTGTTTTGTAAGAATATACATGCAAACAGTATAAAGTGTTTTCCTTGACACATATTATTCATATAAAAAAATTAATTTATTATTAGCAAAATAATGATTATATATTTTTTTATTTCAAATTAAACAGTTATTATAGATAATAATATATAGTACTATATTTAAATAATGATAAAAGAAACAGAATTTGAAACTTTTTAAGTTTTGTTTATTTGTTAAAATATCCAGTTACAATAGCAATGGAGTGATACTTTAACCAGAAGATAAATAAGTAACATTAGCTAGTTTATTCTTGAGATATATAAATAATGGTTTTTATAGATATTTAGAACCTTCTAAACTGCTTACATCACTTACATTAAAAGAATTGAACCCAAAGCACTAGATTGCAGCATATAATATGACATTTAATGGAATCAAAATAAAAAACAAAAAAAATTTTTTTTTTTTTATTCCATTAAATGTCATATTATATGCTGCAATCTAGTGCTTTGGATTTAATTCTTTTAATGGTTTTTATATTATAAAAAATTAATTTTTGCAAAAGATTTGGGTAATTAACTTTATGTTATTTTGATTGTATGTTGAAATAAACTTAATAATCTAGAATATAAAAAAAGGAAGGGGAGAAAAATCAAATTTTCTAAAAAATAATCAATTAAATAAATTTTTGTAAAAACCATTTAAAATAAGAAATTTTATCTAGAAAATGTTTAAGAATTAATTTCAGAGCCTCATTATGTCCTTTTTTTTGAAAACCCTAAACACAACTGCAATAAATTAATTAGAATCCACAAAATTGCAATTGTAAAATTTTATTGTTTGTCTCATGCCATGTGAGGCATATGTCATCAACAGCATACAAGAGGTTAAAAGAACTTTTAATGAATTGTATAATAGAACAGGTAGGAATGATGACAAGAGTGTTTCCAGATGTGGTCTTATCCTTAAATTTGTTTTTTTATTTTATTGGATAATCCCCCTGGTTTCATATAATAAATTAGTTTGCATTTTAAGCTGAGGAAGACTTCATGAGTAGGTTGAAAACATTTCTGAAATAAATTTTTTCTTCTGATCAGTACTGTTTAATTTTATATTCAATATATCAGTTTTAGTTAAGAAAGTAAAGAATGAAAGCAAATTTTAAGGGAATTTTTTTGCTTTGGATGTCCTAAGCTGAATTATTATAATAAATTTTTGATGATTAAATTACATATTTTTATTAATTATTTAAAACCACTTAATTTTTTTACAGGTTTACAGTATGTGTTAAAAAAGTATTATTGAAACAACAAATGTTAAAAATGTCTACAAGTCACACAAAACGTATTTTTTTGGATTCATCATTTCTTTCTTGGACTCCTAGTTTTAACGAAAAAGCACAAAACACATCAACTGTAAGTTTAAATTTTATTATTATTATTATTATTATTATTA
>AYEL01070536.1:0-16923 GCA_000484575.1 Olivierus martensii | reverse complement strand
AATATTATTATTATTATTATTATTATTATTATTATTATTATTATTATCATCATCATCATCATCGATATCTTTTAATATAATTTTCATTTTTTTTTCATTTTATCTAATAGTACAGCATTGTTTTTGGCCGTATAACAAAACATTGTGGGCTGTAAATCGGATCATTTTTTTTTTCATTTTATCTAATAGTACAGCATTGTTTTTGGCCGTATAACAAAACATTGTGGGCCGTAAATCGGAAAAGTGTCATAATTAAAAAAGGCTGTTATAGCGAAATGCCGTATAAAGATCGGCCGTATAGCGAGGTATGGGTGTAATTAAATCTACTATCTCCACTCTGATACAAACTCAAGCAATTGTTGATCTTACAAGAAAACCAAAAGTCACAAATCAGCTCAACGCAATACAACACACCTCACTGTGCCATTTGACGGACATGTTTTATAGTAGGGACTTTTATAGTCCCAAACTTGTATCATTTACATAAGTTGTGCAACAAGTTCAAGTTTCTTAGTTTACAGAATAATCAATTCATATCATCCTCTTTAGAATTAATTATGTACTGAATATAAAACATTGATACAAGATCATTCTTTTATTCTCACATCGGAACAGTGGAAATAATTTATAGTAGATTACGTCATGAGCCAAGAGAGTTCGTTGGGAGATGGACTTCTGGTCCATAACTCGTAATTTCTAACTGATGAGACAGAAGACAAAAAAATGTGAGTTAACTGTTAAACTAAACATAATACTTTAAATAATAATGAAAATGATAAGAAATAATAACAAAGTGTATAATAAAATAATAATAAGATAGGTCAGACTTAACTTCTTCACAAGGTAGAATTAACACTGCTCTCTCAATCTGAGCTCACGAATATAACATAGAAATTCTACCAGAATTCTAAAAAAATATAATTCTGTACAAGAAGGCCATATTATAGAAACCTGATGATCACAGAAAAATTGAAGAAATACAATATAATTCTGGTAACCAACTATCAAATGCATGGCTGTTGGCTAATAATATAAATGGTGTAAGTCCACCAAGACAACCATAAATGAGATTTCTTGCAGGCAATATCATTATTGTATAATTTGTTAATATACAAGCGATGTAAGAGTACAGTTGCCACCTTCTGCCCATAAATGACAGCTCTAACTTGTCTAGTAACCAGATATAAATCTAAAATAATACTGTAGTAACCAGATATAAATCTAAAATAATAGATATAAATAAAATAATACTAATAATCACTTACACAGGAAGTACAAGTGCTTCCTGTGTAAGTGATGCAAGTCCAAATTGCAAATAGCAGCCTGTCTTGAAACAAAGTGCAGATAGTTGCAATTTCTTAGTTCAAATCCATGATTGAGGATTCATAACATTCATTTGAAATTGAGAGTTGTGTAGGTAAGTCTGATAATAATTGTAAGGATATTCTGGTTTGCAAATTCGATGCGCTTATAAAAGAAATTGTGTACTGTTGTTGTAGGATTTATACCTCTTGCACAGTGGAAGATAGTGGTATAAAAAATGAAGTAGCTGGTTTGGACAGTAATATTTCAGGAAATAGTCAGGATAAAATTAAATTTGGGCAAAGATACTGCTCATAGTTAAAATGCAGTAGAAATCCAGCTGAATGGAAAGCTGATATAAAAAAAGAGACTCAAAAATTTGGAGCAACAATATTTCAGTAGAACAGGAAAGGATGTTCCCATAAAAACAGTGAGCCAAAAGGACTACAAATGTATTTGGATGTATGTGGACCAGATTTTGCAGATCAGTAGGCAGTAATTATTTGAAACATTTTGGAGAATGTTTGACTGAGGCAAACAAAATGTCTCCATCACTGGCCTGGTAAAATATAAGCCTATCATCCATAAGCACTGCTGAGTTTCTACTCACAATCCAAAAGCATACACTTATAAATATTACTTTCTAGTCAAATCTGATACAATCCCGGTTCACAAGTAGTTAGGGATATTCAGCTTATCTAATGAGAATGCACCAGCTTATTGAAAGCTACTAGGGAGGATGTGGTACCAGGAGCAAACAACAAAATTGGGATGTGCCTACCATCTGCCATTGAAATTAACATAGTGTCTTGAGTAAAGGAGCACATTAGTATAGTATAATTTCACATTAGTATAGATATAAACTATACTAATGTGCTCCTTTATTCAAGACACTATGAGTGCAAGAATGATTAATGCAGTAGTCACTATTCCTGACATAAAAATCCATACAGGTTGATCTGAATGCTGATTTAACTGTGCAAAAAGTGTACGAGTTGTACTGTCATAATTGTGAGGCAGGAGATGCACCCATTGGTACCTACAGGCTGTGCCATCATTGAATCTACCAAGAAGGACATGGTATCTTTATTTCTATTCATTCCACCTATTTACAAGTTCTACCAATCAACAACTTGCCAACAGCAACCTCTACACAGCCCAACAATAAATGATGACATTGTTTACAAGTTATGATTACCATTATTATTATTATTCTATGAATAAAAATAAAAACATTGAAAATAATCTCAATATTATTATATTCTATTGATTTATGTCATTGCATTTTGGTACAATGGCTTGTAATACATTGGGTGAAGGAAAGTGTTGAAAGGGCAAATGATGTAAGTATATTGGAACCATTGTTGCAGCCACGGTAGACTGCATCTGCATTCAATAAATGCATTACAGGAATTCCACAAGTATGTAGTGTGCACTGTAGCAGTATCATGGACATCCATGCAGTTGGGATTTCTTTATGATAAAAAAACTTTAACTCATATCTCCAATTAGGAAAAAATGACTTACACCACTAAGCACTTCATATAATGCATTAGTTTATAAACCTATACAATGATCAATGTCCTGACTATACCTGTTATGCACTTATTATTTATTTTGTTAATTTGTTTTTATTATATTAAATCACCAATATTTAGTATAATATGTAAAATTATCTGTAAATTATTTTTGTAATTAGTTTCTTGCTATTATTATATATTCTTGTCTATGTGAAAGATTAGCTCCAAGCACTATTAAACAGTCTAAATTACTTTATAAAAAAGCTTTTATTTCGAGAAACGTTTTCGGCATTTACTAACCATCTTCAACTCTTACAACGAATTTAATTTAGAGAACAATTAACATTCGGAACTGACTGTTATAAAACTGTTAGTATTCCAGAACAAAGAACAAATTTAAACATTTAAAAACTTAAAATCTATAGACTTTTTGCATTTACAATAATAAGTCTTTGAAAGTAATATAATAAAAATAGGACCTTGAAAATAAGTTCTAATATGCAGAGCGAGAGTGTAATCGTGCTTGTGTTTACATACTATATACATATAGTGTGTATACATATATTTGTTTATTTCTGTTCCAAATTTATTCAGATGCCAATAAATAATAGGTTGAATATTTTTTCAGAATCAATCACTCAAATAATGCTATTGTTAAACCTCAAGCAAAAAGTTCTGAAGCAGCACAAAGAGAAATTGAAGAAGCTATGAAAAGAGTCAGAGAAGCACAGTCTTTAATAACAGCTGCAATAGAACCCGGTAAGTTGTTATATGGAATTAAAATAAATTTTAATAAGGGAATATTAGAATCTTCTTTTTCATTCATAAATGGAATTATGAATTTAGGTCTATCTATTGCTGTTCATCAATATGATAGTGTGCTTATTATTTGATGTGGATAAAACTCATACAAATATTCCCAAACTTCTGCAAATTATTGGGACCATAAGGTTTTGCATAATTTGGATTTTGTGGAAGTTGGAAAAATCATTTATTTTTTTATTATTAATCTTGCTATAATGCTGTGTAATTAGTAGTTTTTAATAGTAATGATTAAAATTCTGAAGCAAAAACTACTACCAGTGGATTACTGTAGTTGCACCTACACCATGTTATGGTACCATATTGTTTTCTGATTGAAAATGAGACAATGCCATATAGCAGAGGTGGTCAACCTTTTTGAAAGCAAGTGTAAAAATTTAAGGATGGCATATTTTGATATTTCGTATACAGAAATGAGCTGTCAACAAAAGCAAATAGATAAGGGGAGACGACGTATCATGACTGACTGATTGCCAACTATTTCACTCATCGCTGAATTTCCCTAAAGCCATTTGAAAGTATCCTCTGGCTGTACAGGTTATAAAAGGATTATTCAGTTTTATTTTCTTGCGGGAGAAACATCATGACGTCACAAACCGTTGATTAAATTAAAAAAAATATATATATATATATAGATATATTAAAATAAAATGAAACATATTTGTACAATTTATTCCTTTTTTTGCTCTTTTAAGTATTATATAGTCTTAACTATTAAATTATAGGTAATTATCATCTGAGATAAGACCTAATCTAATCTACTGGAAAGCCATCTCAGGTGGACACATCGCGCTGTCTATCGAATAAGTTATAAAGTTTTGTCGATATTTGATTTTTGAAATTTTTTATAACAGTTATTTAAAATATATTTAATAATCGAAAACTCTAATTTCATCTTCTTTAGCAAATAAATATATCAATCTTTCACTTGAACTTGTGCTGTTATATTTTAATTATCAATGAAAAATTTTCCTCTGGATGCACTTCATTGTTTTATCAGCAACTTTTGTATAGATACTCCTTGATTCATGACCAACTAGTAATTGTGATGGTGATGTCTTTGATAAATTCTGCTATTGGTCAATGCAACTGACCTAGGTTTGATTTCTTGAACCAATGGTCTAATATTGGAAAGTGTCTTTTTTTGTGTCTGATCTTTGCCATAATTTCAAGCTTTTATATTTTTTATTGTTACTTAATATTATAATCATCAAATTTCATCATTGAGAATCTAAACTGTTTTTAACACTACATCTATTGGAAACATATTTCTGCTTTGTGAGTTTTAGATTTAGGAGTGCAGTCATGGATAAATTAACTCAAAGTTGGAAAACCACTTATTGCTTTATTGCTTCATTTTTTTGTTCTGGAAAATTTATTTTTGTTGTTGTTCTGTTTCTATTTTATAATTGAATTTTGTTTTTTCTTGTCTCTTATTTATTGTATCTTGCACATACTTTCTGTCTATAGCAGCGGTGGCCAACTTTTCTGAAAACAAGTGCGCAATGAAAAATTTTTATAGCGCAATGGGCCCATGACCTTTTTTTTAGGTGGGTAGCAGATAGAATAGAGAATTATATTAGCGTTACAATAATATAATAAAATCATTATAGTTCATGGTACATAAATGGCTAATAATAAGTAACAAAAATAACAATTTCACATATGTAAAATATATAAACATAAAAAAGTTATCAAATAACAATTTCACATATATAAAATATATAAACATAAAAAAGTTATTTTCTTTTCCTACAATTTTTCAAAATCATGATGGTAATTTGATACTGCTATTCTTAAGCAATCATTCAAATTTTCATCCATAAGACATGATATAAACTTATTTTTAATAAATTGCATTGAAGAAAACGTGGCTTCTATATAAACATAAAAAAGTTATCTTCTTCTTTAATGAGAAGGTTGATACTGTATGTCTTACTGTATGTCACAATTTTTCAAAATCATGACTTTAATTTGATACTGCTATTCTTAAGCAATCATTCAAATTTTCATCCATAAGACATGATCTAAACTTATTTTTAATAAATTGCATTGAAGAAAACGTGGCTTCACTTAGATAAGTCGATCCAAAAAAGATTTTAGTTTCAGATGTGGCTTCACTTAGATAAATTGATCCAAAAAAGATTTTACCTTCAGTGCACAATTTTTTAATATTGGATATTTATGTGAATCAATAAATTTCCAAAATGTCTTGTCCATGTTCATAGCTTTCAAAGCAACATCATTTTGTAATTCTTCTTTATTATTGGAAAAAGTATCAAAGAGAGAATCGGCATCAGCATGTAAAGCATTTCAAAATAATTCTCCATTTAATTTCTAATTCTAAATTTTTTATATTTGTTGCATTAAATTTATTTAATTCTGCACTTAAAGTCAAATTTTCTATATTTGTTGTATTAAATTTATTTAATTCTGTACTTAAAGGAGTAACGTCACCGTTATTCGTAGGATTTTGAGAAAAAATGAAATAAAATCAGTTTCAAATCGTCAAATTCACTAAATCTTTTATTGAAATCATTACTAATTTAGTTAGATAATTAACATATATTTGGGAATCTAACTGATTTTCTAGAAATATTTTTGACATTTAAGGAAAATGCATAATATTTTTGACATTTGAGGAAAATGTGCCAAGGATTTTTTTGAAAATGTGAACTCCAAAGCGTTACTTAATTTACCTTTAAATGTTTTAATAGCATTTACCATATCTACCAAATTTTTATTTTCACCACGAAGTTCAAGATTTAGCTGATTTATCAATAATTTCTGAGAAATGTCAGCTAAAAAGCTAATTCACTTAGAGGATTTTCAAGAGTATTATAAATTTTCCCTTTTTGTTCAAGAAATGCATTTATTTCAACAATCAAATTAAGAAAACGTTCTAATACTTTGCCTTTGCTAAGCCACCTTACTTCTGTATAAGTTAAAAATATGGCCGTTTACTTGTTCAGACATATGTTAAGTAGAATTCTTTTTTGTCGTAATAAATAAGTATTTTTATCCAAAAATAACTTTAATAAATTTGCGAATTATTGCAAACAACTATTCAACAGATAATACACACAATTCAGTTGTTAATATCAATTTACAAGCATAATATATCATTGCGTCGTCGTCGTATTTACACATTTCAGCATGAATGCGAATGATGCAAACAGAGTCCGCATGAGCCTTTTCCCGCACATAGATTAAAGTTCCTGCACAGCCTCGGAGCGTGCCAACTGCTGTCGGTAAATCAAAGATTTCTGTGCTAAGTCTGGACATATTAAAACATTTAGACTCAGTGCACAATTTTTTAATATTGGATATTTATATGAATCAATAAATTTCCAAAATGTCTTATCGCTTTGAAAGCTATGAACATGAGTTAAAAAATGATATTTTTAAATTAATTTTTTGGAAATCTTGCCATGGGCGCATAACAGATCAACTGTGGGCGCGGGGTTGGCCACCACTGCCATATAGTGTGATATCATAAAAGTAATATGATATTAAAGATCAAAAAATAATATACCAAAGATATATATATATATAATAAATTAAAGTAATATGATCTTTTAAGTGTTATAAAGCAACATGTTCAAGATTGTATTTTATAAATACAGTAGAAGCCGCTTATTGTAATCTCAGATATTGTTATCAAGTGTTTATTGTTATCAAAATTTATGGTCCCGAATCATCCATATTAACCCGGCGCCTGATGCGTACCGTCCGTAATTATCTTCGATTGTTCTGCACTTAAAGTAGTAACGTCAACGTTATTCATAGGATTTTGAAAAATAAAATAAAAAATCAGTTTCAAATCATCAAATTGATGAAATCTTTCATTAAAATCATTACTTAATTTACTTAGATAATTAATGTATATTTGGGAATCTAACTGATTTTCTAGAATTATTTTTGAGATTTGAGGAAAATGCACCAAGGATTTTTTTTGAAAATGTGAGCTCCAAAGGGTTAATTTACCTTTAAATTCTTTAATAGCACTTACCATATCTACCAAATTTTTATTTTCACCATTAGGTTCAAGATTTAGCTGATTTAATTTCTGAGAAATGTTAGCTAAAAAAGCTAAATCACCTAGCCAGTTAGGATTTTCAAGAAGTAGGCTATTATAAATTTTCCCTTTTTGTTCAAGAAATGCTTTTATTTCATCAATCAAATTAAGAAAACGCTCTAATACTTTGCTTCAGACATGTTAAGTAGAATTCTTTTTTGTCGTAATAAATAAGCATTTTTATCCAAAAATAACTTTAATAAATTTGTGAATTATTGGAAACAATTATTCAACAAATAATACACACAATTCAGTCATTAATACCAATTTACAAGCATAATATACCATTGTGTCATCGTCGTATGTACACATTTCAGCACGAATGCAAATGATGCAAACCGAGTCCGCACATCTTTGGAGCATGCCAACTGCTGTCGGTAGATCAAAGATTTTTGTGCTAAGTCTGAACATGTTAAAAACATTTAGACTACATTTTTTAATTATTATTTATTTTTTATAATTTTGCAAATTACAATTCTTGTTCAATAAATAGAAATGCTATTTTAGAGATTTGCAGTGAGCTCAAACTAATAAAAAGATGGAAATAAAATTATTATTACTTATTTTAAAATTATTTTCATATAATTAAGAAATGATATTTTTAAATTAATTTTTTGGAAATCTTGCCGTGGGCACATAACAGACCAACTGCGGGTGCAGGGTTGGCCACCACTGGTCTATAGAATAGTAGTAATCAACTGGTATCCCCCTATCATAGTATCATTTGGATCTTTTTCTTTTCCTATATTTAAGATCAAAATTGATATGAGCTGATTGTTGGCAACTTTTGTTGTTTTCTTTTTTTCTCAACAATAGCAAAGATGTCAGATAGATTAAATTAGGTTTACTAACACTCTTGTTCCTTCTTTCTTGTTTGCTTCTTTCTTGGTATGAGGAACGTTTTGTGTGGACGATTTATTTTTCTTCAATAAGCTTTTTTAACCAGACAGTTAATTCTATTGGGCACAAAATACTCATATGCAATTCTGCTAAATTTTTAGAAATGGATATTAAAAATCAAATTTAACTCCACCTCCCTTATTCTGTTAAATATATATTTATTATCTATTATTATTTGGTTAAATTTATTCATTTTTTTACTCATTTACGTATTTCTTTTTCTCATGGAGTCTCTTAGTACTGAAGATGGAAAAAGATTCCTAAATGTCTAATTAATTGAATAAAAAAAAAAAAAAAATGAAAAAAAAAAAAAAAAAAAAAAAAAAAAAAAAAAAAAAAAAAAAAAAAAAAGAGAGGAGAGAAAATAGTAGAAAAAAGTTTAAAATTGATATTTCAATACGATTTAAAAACTGCAAATCAGCAATTTCGTTACGTTATAGATTCATTCTAAAATATCACATATTTCATAATACGCACAGGATATGAAATACACCTAATTCTTTTAGCAAAGTTTCATTACTAATACAAATTACTTATTTAAGCTAGTTAATTTGTATATATGAAAATCGTACTTTCAGGAATAATCTGAGTTCTTTTATTATATAGCTAATTAATTAGATTCAATTTTTAAATTGCATTATCTAAAATGACGTACAGTATATTATATAACATATTCCTCTTTTATAATAAACACAAATACTATATTAGTTTCGGAATTAAGAAGAGAAATATTTGATTTCTCTATACAGTATTGCATCTTATAATTCGCCAAATTAAAAAATTACATTTCACTCTGGAATAGTACTGTACTTCTTACTTTAGTTTTAGGTGTTTCTATTTTAATTAATTATCACAAGATATAGTTTAACTCATACCTCCATAATTTATATGTACTTGTTCAGGTTGTATCTGAAGCTGACAGAACACTACGGTAATAAAACCAATTAAAACTAATAAAATCATTTTTTCGATTCTTTTCTAAAGTTCGTCGTTTTTATTGTTGACACTTAAGGCTTACAACATGACGTTTATCTCGCCCAGACTGATTCTAACACACTGAAAAACATTGTTTATATCTATCATATGATCAACGTCACATGAATGTCACGTGCAACTATTGTATTTATTAGAAATTTGAGTGATTCTACGTTTACTTATTTAAATTTATTTATAATTTTACTTAAAATTTTAAACTAATGCCTGTTTTGATATTATACACCATAGTTCCTATAATATATTTTCAGTCAAACTATATTTACTTGTTGGGAATTTTATTCATTATATCGATTATACTCATTTATTACGCTATACAATATTTTTTTTTTTGGTCAACAGATGACGCCACATTCCATTCTCTAGGAATACTATGTGACGGGACGAAACAAACCCTTCCACAGGCTGCCCACGCCTGCGGAGGGGTCAGCCGGATTGTGGAGGACGGGAATCGACAGGCCGGGCCAGACCCCATGATAAATATTTTTCAAGAGGTGGGACCCGAGACTCGAACCAGGGTCCTCCAGAGTGGAAAGCCGAACCGTTTCCACGCGGCCAATCCGGCCGATGCTATCTATATATACAGTATTTGATCTTATGACTAGTGCTGGATTTAACTATAAGCCGAAGGCTAGGCTGCGTTCTAGGACCCCAAAACTATCAACCTGTTTTCAACTTTTATAAACAAAAAATGGGTTTTTATTAAAGTGCTAGATAGAAAGTAAAATTTTAAATGTTCCTTATAACTTATAGGGAACCTTTAAAATTAGACGTAGCTGATTAGAATTATTGTTCGTTTTAACTTATAACAAACAAAAATTCAAATCAGCTACGTCTCGAATGTAGGAAATTTGTTGAAAGAAACACGGGTAATACACATGAAAGTAGGGCAAGACAAAGACGGCTGTCCAAAATGAGAACATGATTAATTCAGTAAAATTTTACTACAGTTGAAATTTTTGAATGTTTTTCGAACTATTATTTTTAGGGGCCCCAAAGCCCTGCTCGTCATAGGGCCCCCAAAAATGCAAATCCAGCTCTACTTATGACGAAAATAATTTTTAACAGATACAGTATAATAAAATTACTATCAAGACATGAGGATAAATTCTCATCATTTTATATAATAAATTTTGCCATTAATAGAAGCCATCAATACATCTGTAATAATAATATAGAATTCTATAAGATATTTACGATAATTAAAGTTGTGGAGTACTTTTTTGTTGTACTTGTTTGTTTTACGCCCCTTTCCAATCAATGAGATTACTAACGGGCGGGGCCAGTTCTAATCATGGGCTGCACCTACATCTATGGAGGGAGACTGATGGTGAAGGACGGGGATCGCCGGGCAGGGCTCAAAACTTCAAAACATCCTTGCAGAACTCCGAACCAGAGTGTCGCTAGATAGCGAGCGGTTACGAGAGTAACCTTACAGCGGAGCAGCGCTGTCTAGCGACACTCTGCTCCGAACAGAGTTATCAAATTGACCGGCTTCCGGTTATGACCAGAAAAAAATAATAGCCATATTTTAGCCAGAATTTATTTATAACACTTTTAACCAGAAAAAAATTATAACAGCTATTTTGACTAAAAAATTTTATAAATCACTACAGAAAAAAAAAATCACTGGATTTGCTGAGTTCGAAACTGGGATTTGCATATGGTCCAGGATGTGTTATGTACAGATTTCTATACATAGATGGCCTGGTCATTGTTTAAAAGTGAAGCCGTAAACGGTGGGGTCAATAGTGGAGTACTTTCACGAATGTACAGTACATTCAACGCTATAATAAATTGACTTTATTTTGGTGGCCAGATGTAACCCATTTATTTTAAAAAATGTGATGAACAGATCCTAATAGTTAGTAAAAAGGGTGTAGTACCAAAAAATGGGGTATTCAACCATTTTTTATTATAATTTTTTATAAATATACGTTATCGATAATTCGAATGAAGGGCTAATAATACTCCAATTTTCGCATTTTTCTAATCATTTAATGTTTGGAGAAAGGAAAAAAATAGGTTTAAAGGCCATCGAGGGTGAATTGTCAAAAAAACCATTATTATATGTATTTATTAAAAAAATGTAAAGTTATGAAAAAATAACAAACAGAATGAATAAAATTTTATTTTATTGACAAAGATTATAATTAAACAATAAACAAGAACATAATTACACTATTAATAGCAAAAAATAGCACTATTAATATCAAATAATAGCACATTAATACAAAATAATATAAGGCAACATTTTAATTTACCTGCCACAATGCGATAAAATAGATGGATATATGAATGCTTATTGAATATTTATAATGTTTAAGCTTAGAATTTGTTTCAATCTTAAATTATTACATACCTTTAATTATCTATTAAATCGAATACAGTTGTTGTAAATTCAACAACAACAACAACAATTTTTTATTTTAAGCGGAGAAAGTAGAATCTTCCCAAATGAAAAGCATTTCCTACCTTCTATCAACTCGTATTCGCTCATTCTTACATCCATACGCTAAACAATATATATCAATAACGCAAAAAAACAAAAAAAAACAATCACAAATAGCAATAAATGTATTCAACTAACCAGTGCCGGATCTAGTTAGTGCGGGGCCCGATTGGAATATTTTTCGCGGGGCCCCTCAAAATATGGCTTATATGTATAAATAAGTAACATTTATAAATAAAGATCCATTTTTGTCGGTTAGATTGGCTACGTGGAAACGCTTCGACTCTGATGACCTGGGTTCGAATCTCGAGTCAATCCCTTGAAAACATTTATCAAAATCATGAAATCGGGCCGACCCATCGATCCCCGTCGTCCGTAACCGGGATTAGCAGTGAATCCACACCATATAGTCACAGACCGAATGCAATGGTCGTTCCTACACAGCATACAAATGCGATGTATTCTATATGCGGGAATTCTGTGTATTCACTGCACCTGTTAATGAAAAATGCTCAGAATTGTCAATATGGAGTACTGTCCATAGAATATTCCCAGGCCACATGTCGTCAACATCCATTATAGGCAAAAACCAATAAATAAAATCCATTTGTGCCTGCGAGTCTCGCAATTTCAACTGTTGCATAATATGAATCTTACCAACATAAAATGGACCGAAGCACTTTTTCAAACAATGGATCAAAGAATGGACAAATCGTGTGCCACCACATGGGCACTAGATAAAGAATTTTAATTTCATACTGTACTGTCAGCCGCATCAATAGCAACTTCGTCAACGATTCCAATGGAAATCGGCCGTCGACCCTTTCCTGATGTCTCACCCAAATCTTCATTGTCTTCAAACTTTATAACTATATTCTTTTATTTATTTTTGACATAGGCCCTTTTCATATTCTTTTCAAATGACAATATTCTCTCAATGAAAATATGTTAGTTATTTTACCAGTATATTGCTGTTATTCTGGTTAAATAACTAATAATGCACGGTCTTTCTTTTCCAAAAGCATGATGACAATCGCAGAATGATTTGCTCGCAATGATCTACTGACAGTTTATACCTAATGCGTAGTTTCTTAATTTGTATGCTTTTATTTGGACAAATTTCACCTCGATGTGAAAATTTGAACAATTTTATTTTTCATCGAAAATAGCAACCCGTGGCCTAATTAGCATATTGATTAGAACTGGCTCCAGAGAGATGTAATTAGGATCAATTAATTTATAAGTACCATGTACAAACCTGTATCCAAAATATTGTGATAGGGCTCAATGTAAAAATGTAATTGAGTGTGTGGACATTTTTGGTAATTGTAATCTTCCTTTATTATATTGTACCATTTATACGTTCCGCGAATATTGAAAAATGATACATATATTTTAAAATATTTTTTATTAATACAATATTTAATTACATAAACTTTGACAAACTTGGGGCCCCCCTCAAGCGCGGGGCCCGATTGGGTGCAATCGGTGCAATCGGCTTAAATCCGGCACTGCAACTAACGACTCAGCGAACGAGACTCCGGCTTTGTTCCAGTGGTTTGCTTTGTTCAACAGCTTCCGGTCAGCTCAAGGTCAGCCTCACAAAGGTCGGGAGAACAATAGAAAGCAGCTATCTATGGTATAGAAATCTGTGGTTATGTAAATCAGCCGACTAAGCGCTCTCGTACCACAAATTCATCCTCGTCAAAATCCAATTCAAAAATTGTTTTTAAGCTGCATGGTTGGTTGATGACAGCATGTAAAAGTGACGTAGTTTCTGAAAACTCTACGACGACTATACGTCAGAGACGACAGAACTAACAATATTTTATCACAAACAGCACACTATGGGTATGGCACCGACACGGAGGAGTACGTGTGTTAAAAATATAGAAAACCAGATTATACTACTTCAAAAATACACGTTAAAATGGGAAAAAGATCCATTATTCAAAGGTATGATTTTTTATGGACTTTACATCAAATGATAATGAATCACATAATAATCCAGAAATGTTATTTTAATAGATTGGATATCATCTGACCCAACAAATAAATATAAGGCATTTTGCAAATATTGCCATACAGCTTTGAAGGCAAACAAAACAACTCTACAGGATCACAGCAAAACGAATAAACATCAGGGTCATGTTGAAAGGAAAAAAAGCAGCAAAAAGTTGTCAATCATTAAAAGTAAAAGTTCAACCTGTAATCTCAAAAGATATTAAAACAGCAGAAATGAAAATAGCACTTTCCATTGCTTCATTAAAGGCAATTAAAGGATCATCTGTCACAACTTTTGTCACATCTTGATTTCTCATCACAATTACTAGGCAATTTGAAAATATATCGTACGAAATATACAATGATCGTAAAGAATGTTATTACCAGCATTGTTTAATGATTTACTTAATGATGTTCGTGACAGTAAATATTTTTCGCTTATTATTGATGAAAATACTGATATAAGTGATGTTAAAGTAGTATGTATAATGATAAAATATATTTAAAAAAATGGAAAAATATAGTTACTATATTCTATATATTTAATTGAAATTGGAGATGCTTCTGCTGTTGTTTTTATATAATTCATTGAAAGAAATTTTAAGAAAGGATGGCTTAGAATTAAGCAATTTGGTAGGAATCTGCCTTGATGGAGCCATGTTATGATTGCAACTAATAATTCTTTATGCGCTGAAAAAGTCTGTGAATATCTTCCAAGACAGATTATTTGGTTAAAGAAGCTCATAATTTTTTTTAGCCATAGCTCTAAAAGAATTCACCAAATAAGATTCAAAAACTTAGTGGTACAAGATAAATTAGCACGTTATTATGTAGTTAAAACAATTTTATCTTAATGGGATGAATTGTTACTATTTTTTCGTTTGTCATATGAACACGATAAAAATTTTTCAGCTGAACAATTGTTAAATATCATGAGAATCCTTTTAAAGCATACTTAATATTTTTAAAAGCAATTTTAAAAATGGTATGTGATGTTAACAGTAGGTTTCAATCTGATCATATTGAATCAAGCAAATTATTCGAAAATTTAATGATGTTATACAAGCAATTACTTAAGATGATTGTAATTCCAACTCATTTAGAAAGATTACTTAATAGAGATACAGGTATTCCTCCTACAACACGGCTTTCTACAACACAGTTTCGCTCTAACACGATTTGAAAATTTCGGAAACCCTCATATAGCATGGTACTTCTACAACATGGTTTTTACTTAACACATTTAGAAAATTACATTTACGTTCCTACAATATAAAATATTCTCATTAATTTTTGTAAGTCCATATTAGGGACATGCAATATACACATATATAAAATGCAATCATGGGGAAGAACTTTGATAAAATTAGTCATAAATGCAATTTCGCTAGTTTATTGTGAAAGGTATGATATGCAGTCTATTTTCGATTTCGATTTGAAATTGAATTAATTGGCGACCATTTGAGTATTTTGTGTTTCAAACGTTCAGTTCTTGGATTAAAAAAAAAAATAAGTTTTTATTCTTCAATAGAGGAACATGAAAGAAAAGAAAAACTTTTTTATTCATAATTTTTTTTTTAGATATATATTAAGGAACGATTATTTTCTAGCGGATAGATTACAAATTTCATAAAGAGAGCAGAAGATATACTAACTTTAAATATATAAAAAAATTCAGAAAGTGACGTTGATATTGTTAAACGAAAAACGATCTCGTTTTAACTGAACAGCAGTAAGGAAGATATAATTATTAAATGAATGTAATATAGATTGCTCTAGAACAGTGTTTCCAAACTAAAAAAAAATGGATGTATTTTAATAACAATCAAAATATATTTATTTTTTCTTTTTTTGGTACATACACAAAATAATAATAAACGAAAAATAAAATTATCGTGTATTCTTAAATTAATATGTATTAAAATTAAAATTATTGTGTATTCTTAAATTAATATGTTTTTGTGTATGGGCAATAAAAATTTACGCTTCAATAAATATTTTAAAAAATTGAGTGGCGATTAGTCGGCATCCACGCGACTAGTTACGGTTTTGTTTTCGGAGTTCGCTATGGCTGCTTCTACAAGTCGTAAGCGTTTTCGCCAGTTATATGAAGACGAAATAGAAGATGCTAAGCACGGTGCAGTGCATATCCCCACCAAATTCCGGTGCAACGCGTACCCCCACCAAAATCTTCCCGTACCCCTGGGGGTACGCGTACCACACTTTGGGAAACACTGCTCTAGAAGAAACAGATCCACAACAGATCAAATTTGCACTACGACAGCTAATGGAAAAGAAATATGAATATAACCAGGAGATGTACAGCCTATTTATAGACTTCCGCAAGGCATATGACAGCATAAACAGGGAAAAATTATGGTGTACAATGATAGAGTTTGGAATACCACAAAAACTTGTAAATCTCACCAGGACATGCATGACAGGAACTGAAAACAGAGTTAGAATTGAGAGGGATTTCTCAGACCCAATTCAAACATCCACTGGCCTCAAGCAAGGAGATGCACTGTCTCCATTCCTCTTTAATTTGGCTCTGGAAAGATCATCAGAAAAGTCCAACAGACTGAGAAGGGAATCCAACTAAATGGCACCCATCAAGTCCTGGCATATGTAGATGACATATGCCTTTTAACTGAAAACCCTACAGACATGGAAATGAATGCACAAGTACTACAAGAAGAGACATGCCATATGGGATCAAAATAAACAACAATAAAACAAAATACATGTTATTATCGAGAGTAAATGGGAATAGAGACAAAGAAATTGACAATTTGAAATTTGAGAAAGTTGACTGCTTCAAATATCTGGGAACCATAATGAATAACAGGAAT